>WOXC01002289.1:0-122841 GCA_011680675.1 Gymnobelideus leadbeateri
TGTCCTCCCTTATCTCAGGTGAGAAACAGGTCAATGCAGTAGAACACAAGCTCCCCGATGCATGGACTTTCACATCTTTGTCTCTGCATCCTGAGCAGCCCACACAGTGCCTACTACATCATAGGTCCTCAATAAATGCTGGTTAAGTCGAGGCAAACTGGATTAAATTTTCAAAGGAGCTCATTACAATATTATGCTCACTATTCCCTTCTGAAAAGGCTGGAAATGTTTTGAATGAAGGGATGACTCAATGAAAGAGCAATGAGCCTCTGATTTAGTTGATGAAAGCAACAACAGATTTCTTCTTTGATATGGGTTCTTTTAGAATGAATAGGGCTGACAGCACACCGTAAATATGCTTCTTAGTAGAATGTTGTCCAATTTAACAAGAAGGCTTGTTTAAAAAGCTGTGGAGAAGTGTTTTATCTCTCCATATCCCTTTCTCCACCTTCAAAACAAACATACACACACACACACACACACACACACACACACACACACACACACACTTAATTTCTCCAGTATTGGATGTTATATGAATATAAAAATGCTATGGAGGGCAGCTAGGTGGTGCAGTGAATAGAGCACTGGCCCTGAAGTCAGGAGGACCTAAGTTCAAATTTGACTTCAGACACTTGACACTTACTAGCCGTGTGACCTTGGGCAAGTCACTTAACCCCCAATTGCCTTGCATTCCTTCCTCCCCCCAAAAAACTCAAAACATAATGTCTTTAATGAGTTTAAAACCGAATAATAAATAAAATAATTATAATTATTTTTAAAAATGCTATGTAAGTTGGATGGGACCTTATAGGTCATCTAGCCCACCTTCCTACACAGTATAGGAATTCCCTTTATAACAACTCTGCCATTTGGTTCATTTAGTTTCTTTTTTGAATACCTCTAGCAACAAGAAGCTCAGTATATTCTTAGGCAAGGTATTCTATAGCTCTAATTGTCAGAAAACAATGGCTCATGTTGAACTGAAGTCTTTCATTATATAATTTCTATCCATTGGATAGAATTTGACCATATGGAGCAACAAGAGATGTCTTCTCCCTCTTCTACCTCTTTTCTTTACCCTTCACAAGTGCAAGGTGTTTCAGTGTGAAAAATTGCACTTGTCAATGTTAAACAAGGCCTGCTTTTACAGAAGCAGCTAGTTGACAGAGAAATATAGCACTGGCCCTGGAGTCAGGAGGACCTGAGTTCAAATCCAGACACAGACACTTAACACTTACTAGCTGTGTGACCTTGGGCAAGTCACTTATCCCCAATTACCCTGCCTTCCCCCCTCCAAAAAGAAAAAGAAAAAAAGGTGTAAACACTTTTATTTTTTCCATTCATTTACAAATCTAAAAAGCTGATAAGTTCTAAGCTTTCATTAATGTTGATTATGATGGCAACAGACAGAACTAAGCCTATTCAACACATACGTAAGAAAATTCTAAGTTTATCATTAACCTATCGACTCTTCTAGTTATCACCCAAATATATCATACCAATTACAGCTGTTGCTGAGTTAAATGTTACAAGGGGATTTTGCTATTGGTGTTTTAAAAGACACTTTCACTGTGACATTACCATGAGATGAAATCCATTTGTTCATAATGAATTCACAGTTCATGTATTTCATCTAAGTATGAGAGTTTGGACTTGTAAGATATAATTTAAAAAGAAAAATTTGACATTAGTAATAATGGACCATAGAATTGCAATAAGCCTACTTTAATATGAAAATCTATCTTTTGTGTGTGTGCATTACCATGTCACTGATGTTTGAAACTCTACTAATCCTTTGGATTACTGTGTGGTATTGTCCTTTGTTAACATGCCAGTGACCCCTGGTAGTGGTAACAAAGGCATCATCTAATTCACCTATAGAGTGAGGAAAACACCTTACCCCCTGTAAAGCACCCATTTAAAAATGAGCCATTCAAAGTGATACTAGCAGGATTCAAAATTCAAAAATTCACAAAAACAGCAGAGTATAGTGGAGAGAGGGTCCACCTTGAAGCCATTAAGATGTGAATTCAAGCCTTACCTTTGATATGCACTGGTTATGTGACTCTAGGCAAGTCATGACTTCCTGGTATTATAGGCCACACTGCAATACTGTAAGTTACAGAGAAGTGTGGATCTGCTTTGGTAGAAGGAGATTCCTTACCTAGGATTTTCCAATGCCAATGAAATCATAGGCCCAGTCCTTATCTTTCACAATGCACAAATTACATTCTGGTCCCAGTCTCCTATCTTTACAAGAATAAGAACTTTGTACCACAAATCAGGCAAAGTACTTTCACAGTCTTACAAAGAAGTAAACTAAAGCTCAGTGACAATAAGTCATTTGTCCATTGTCCACATATCTACTGTCAGTGAGTTTTCTGAATCTAGGTCTGGTCTATTTTCCACTTATCACATTTGCCTCTCTAATATTATCATTAACACCTTCTGATGAGACCTTTTCCAAGTAACAGCTATCCAAAACAGTGATGTCAAACTCAGATAGAAATAGGGGCCACTAAACCATACACCAGGATCCCAGCAGGCTTCATAGTGACATTGAAAACTACATATTGGGGTGGAGCCAAGATGGCGGAGTAGAAACAGCACTTCCAAGGTGCTCTGCCCCACACAACTTCCAAATAATGTAAAAGGGAAATCTGAACAACTTCTGGAGCCCCAGCAACCACAGAACGACACAGAGAAGCTAAACTCCTGCTGAGGACAGCCCAGCAGCCCTGCAGCGAGCGGCGAGCGCAGTGCTCTGAGAGCGGGCAGCACAGCACACTGGGAACCGACAGCCCACCCTCTGGGAGCTGAGCCCAGGCCCACTTGAGCCGAGGTTTTAGCCCTAGAGCGGCTGGGCCAGCAGCCAGCTGGAGGGACCCCAGAACACCAGCAGCTGTGGCGATTCCAGAATTATCAGCACAGATATGCCTAGGACAAAGTGAGAGGTTAGTGCCCTATGGACTTTGGGACCAGTATTTGGGGAACGCATCAGCTTCCTCCCCTGGGGGCAAAAAGCTGCTGAAGAAACTCAGCACAGAAGCCATTTTGCAGCATCAGTGGCAGCTCTACCTCCTGGTCTGCGAACCATAGGGAGATCCAGCAATCAGTCTGGGGGTTAGTCGCTCTTGCTTTAAACTGCCTGGATCTGGATTGTGGTCTGGGGGGGAAGTTTGGGGGGGTATCCAATTTGCCAGAGTGGGTGGAGGCTTTACAGAGGCCACCCAAGTGGAGGAAATTGTGAAGACCCCACGTTTGGGATGGAAGCTCTCCTGTCTGGTGGCAGAGTCCTACTGTGGCAACAAGCCCAAAAATCAAGTATTTAAGTGGCAACATGCCTAGGCAAAAGAAACAAAATAAACAGAAAAATTCAACATTGGACTCCTATTTTAGGGGCAAAGAAGATCAAAGCATGGAGGAGGACTGTGAGGTCAGAACTCCTGCACCAAAAGCCCCAAATGAAAATACAAGCTGGCTTCAGGCCATAGAAGACCTTAAGAAGCAGATAAGAGAAGTGGGGGGAAAATTGGGAAGAGAAATGAGAAAGATGCAAGAAAAGTATGAAATGACAGTCAACAGCCTGACTGAAGAAAATAACACCTTGAAAAATAGACTAACTCAAATGGCAAAAGAGGCCCAGAAAGGCAAGGAGGAGAAGAATGCCTAAAAAAGCCAAATTTGACAGATGGAAAAAGAATCTCAAAAGTTCAATGAGGAGATTCATTCCCTCAGAGTTAGACTGGAGCAAATGGAAGCTAGTGACTTTATGAGAAATCAAGATGCTGTTAAACAGATCCACACAAATGAAAGAATAGAAGGCAATGTGAAATATCTCATGGGAAAAACCACTGACCTGGAAAATAGATCCAGGGGAGATAATTTAAAAATTATTGGACTACCTGAAAGCCATGATCAAAGAAAGAACCTAGAAATCATCCTTCAAGAAATTCTCAAGGAAAATTGCCCTGATGTGTTAGACCCAGAGGGGGAAATGGAGGTTGAAAGAATTCACCAATTGCCTCCTGAAAAAGATCCCAAAAAGAAAACTCCTAGGAATATTACAGCCAGGTTTCAGAACTCCCAGATCAAGGAGAAAATACTACAAGCAGCCAGGAAGAAACAACACAATCAGAATAGACCAGGACCTGGCAGCTTCTACACTGAGGGATTGAAGGGCATGGAATATGATATTCCAGAGGGCAAAAGAGCTGGGATTGAAGTCACCTACCCAGCAAAACTGAATATCTTGTTTCAGGGGAAAATATGGTCATTCAGTGGAATAGAGGACTTTTCAAGCATTCTTGAGGAAATAACCAGAGTTGAATAGAAAATTTGACATTCAGACACAAGAAGCAAGAGATGCTTGAGAAGGTAATCAAGGAAAAGAAATCAAAAGGAACTTATCAAAGTCGAACTGTTTACATTCCTACATGGAAAAACAATAACTGTGTCTGATGAAACCTTTCACATTATGAAAATAATTGAAGAAGGGTATATGGGCATATGTTTACAGGTATACATGGATAGAGGGCACAGGTTGAATTTGATGGGAAGGGATGATTCTTAAGGGGTGAAGTCAAGAGGTGAGAGAGGAAAGTGGCAAGAGGAGATGAGGAGAGACAGGGTATCTCATGTAGAAGAGGCAAGGGGAAGTGTAGCTGCAGGGGAAGGGAAGAACAGGAAGTCAAAAAGGCAAAACCATATTCTCACTGAAGCTGGCCCAAGGAGAGAATGACATACATACTAAATGGGATATCTCACCCTGCAGGAGAGTAGGGGGAAGGGGGATGAGAGGGGGGATGATGGAGAGGAGGGCATTCTGGGGGGAGGGGAGGTTGGAAGTACTCACTTTTGAAGAGGGACAGGATCAAAGTAGGGAATGGACCAGGTGGGAGGTGAGATGGGTGGGAGGGAAATATAGGCAGTCTTTTACAATATATCTACTATGGTAATGTTTTGCATAGCTATACATGTACAACACATACTGAATTGCTTATCTTCTCAGAGGGAGTGGGTGACAAGGGAGGAAGGGAATGGATTTGAAAATCGAAGTTTTAAAATTAAATGTTTCATAAGATGTCCAGGCATTGGGGCTCAGAGATTCACCTTGCCCTAATGGCAAAGCCGAAGTGGGTATGGGAGAAGATATGGGAGAGAGCAGATTAGATGAGGGGATATCTAGTGGGACTGCTATTCTGGGGTGGTGGGTAGGGAAAAAATGGGGGAAAATTGTAACTCAAAATTTGGTGGAAATGAATTATGTAAACCAGAAGTTAATAAAGCATTTGTTTAATTAAAAAAAAAAAGAAAACTACATATTGATATTATCTATGTTTTATGGTATTTTTATTTATTTTGTTAAATAATTCCCAGTTCCATTTTAATCTGGTTCAGTTGCATTCTGGAGGTCCAGGGACTCTGTGTTTGACATCTCTGGTCTAAGAAGAGAGGTTTTTTTGAGCTGGGGGAGGGGTCAGAGGAGAGAGTGGAGAGCTATATTCGAAGCATAGGGTACTCTTTTTTTTTTCTTTTTGGAGGGCAATTGGGGTTAAGTGACTTGCCCAAAGACTCCAGGGCCAATGCTTTATTAAAATGAATCTTTTTTTTTATTTGTTTGTTTGTTTTGGTTTTTGCTTTTTGGAGGGCAATTGGGGTTAAGTAACTTGCCCAAGGTCACACAGGTAGTTTTTGTGTTAAGTGTCTGAGGCCAGATTTGAACTCAGGTCCTCCTGACTCCAGGGCCGGTGCTCTATTCACTGTGCCACCTAGCCGCCCCTCATAGGGTACTCTTGAAGGAAGGAAGGCTTAAGCAAGTAGCTCAGGGTTGAAAGGGGGGATGTGGGGGATGGAGCACAGTGAAGGAGGAGGCCATTTGAAGAGCATTGCAAAGGCATCAAACACTGGCCTCTAATTAAAAACTGTAGTTCCAATGGTTCCAGTTTACCTCAAGGATCAATTATAGAATCCTCCCCTTGGCATTTAAAGCTCTTTACAACCTGGGCTCTTCCTACCTCTCCAGTCTCCTTAACACATTTCTCCCATTCATGCACTCTTATGGGCAGTTTAGGTGGCACAGTGAATAGAGTGTCAGGTCTGGAAGTCAGGAATACCTAAGTTCAAATCTAGCCACACACACTTATTAGTTGTATGACCCTTGGCAAGTTATTTAACCCTGTTTGCTTTAGTTTCCTCATCTGTAAAATGAGCTGGAAAAATGGCAAAGCACTTCATTATCTTTGCCAAGAAAACCCCCAAAGGGGTCACAGAGTCAGACATGACTGCAAACAACTAAACAACAACATATGCTTAGTATGCTTGTAGTCACATTGACATACTTAGTGCTATTTCTCCAGCAAGGCTCTCCAACCTTCATCAACTCCATCTTGGTTGCTTTGCATGCTATGGAAACTTTTCAGTACTGCTTCTTGATTTCCCTAGCTTCCCTCAAGAGACATAGCTTATATCACCCTCTGCTAGTGGGGCTATCAGCTGCTTGTACCTTCCCAACCCAGAATAGTTTGCAACGGCTTCATATGTATCTAACATATATTTATACCATAAAGGTTGTCTTCCCCAAAAGAAGATGAGGTCCTTAAGGGCAGGGAATGTTTCTTTTTATCCCCAGAATCTGGCATAGTGCTTGGCACATAGTAGGTATTTTTAATAAATGATGTTCATTGATTCATGCACCTCTCTCCTTCACCCACCTTTATTTACCTCCTGGTATTTCCATGATCTTTATAACTAGTTAATAAAAATGTAAAACAGCAGAGATGCAAGAAATGCTTTTAAGATAATGTCCTCCAACAGCTTTTTTAAAAAGATGATGACACTGAGGCAATTTATATGAAAGAACAAGGACTAGAAATTGGATCTTCCTTACTCCTCAACCATGAGGAGGCCTCCCCCTATACCATACTGTCTCCCATTTTTCAGCTATATTTCTTTTCCTTAAAGATCTGACTATTAGGGGCGGCTAGGTGGCACAGTGAATAGAGCACCAGCCCTGGAGTCAGGAGGACCTGAGTTGTTCAAATATGGCCTCAGACACTTAATACTTAACTAGCCATGTGGCCTTGGGCAAGTCACTTAACCCCAACTGCCCTCCAAAAAGAAAAAAAAAAGATTTGAGTATAGAGTAAAAATTTATGATCAATTATAGCTAAAAGCAAGGGATGAAAAAAGGCACTTTTTAAACAATAGTACTAACTAGTATTGTAGAGCAAGCCAAATACAGACTAACTTGTGGTAATGTTGAATGTTGATTCCATATTCCCCTATTCCTTCTCCCCATCCCACTCCAATAAATGTAAAACATTTCTGTATTGGTCATTTTGTACAAGAAGACTCGAATAAAGGGAAAAAATAAAGGAAAGTGAAAAATAGCAAACTTCAGTCTGTATTCAGTCAATATCAGTATGCTTCATCATTAGGACAAAGGATAAATGATAGTTTAGGTTAAAGAAAAGTCTTTGGTGGCAAAAAAAAAAATATATATATATATATCTTTAATTATATCTAAATTGCTACATAGGTGTTAGCAATCAGGTATTTTCCACCTGTGCTATAAAGTGGGCAAATAAAAGATATACTGTACTTTGACATGAAAGATTCAGGTGTTGCTTATTTATTGAAAGGGAGCGGGTAGGATGGGAAGGGGAGGATTGCCAGGGTTGTCTGAATTCAATTTGTGATATTATTGGTATACAGAACTCCATATGATAAATTTACTGTATTAATGTTCAACACCTATCCTACCTACAGCTTGTGGAAGAGGCAGGTCTTAAACTTAGGTCTTTCTAATGCTGAGGTCAGCACCTTATCCAAGCAAAACTGGACAGCCAGAATGGGAGACCATTAAATTGTCTTTTCTAGAGTGTAATGTTTGAAAGTCCTCCCTTAAAGACAAAGTGGTGAAATTAAATGTCCTTCCAAGGTTCCTTTGAGACTTGATTTGCTGCTTTTCTGACATCAGGAATGTTGAGTGTGTGTGTGTGTCCTCAAAGCATCTAGTTGTATATACTAGATAATTGTATAGGTCTGAGATTTCTCAAGTCAAGGGGTAAAGATAAGCAGTAATAGACTATAGTAATAGCCAATAAAAGTCTCTGACATGGTCAAGTTCCATCCGGAACTTTATTAACACAACTTATCTCACTTGAAACTCAAGAATCAAGAACATGTTATGGGAAACTAGCCATGGTGATTATGATGACTGTTATTGATTTATAGTCATTCTCATTTCTTTTACAGCTGTCTGTAGATTCCCATGTCAAAATGGAGGAGTTTGCCAAAGGCCTAATGCATGTACCTGCCTGGAAGGCTGGATGGGACGCCTCTGTGAAGAACGTGAGTGTCTTTTATTAACAATCTCTAGAGAGGATATGTGTGTATGTGCCTAGGGAAGAACATGAGTGTCTCTCATAACAACATCACACATGGAAAGGGTGTGTGAGGGACAGTGTGGATGTGTGTGTATATGTGTAGCATCAGAGAACTTGTCTGGAATCTTTTAGCTCAGAAGGTTATCTTGAGAGTAAGCTTTGCCTTTGTAGCAATTTATTTCATTTGCTGATTAAAATGAAGAGGAAGCATAATATAGTAGCTAGAAAACCCACCTTGACCTATTTGTACAAAAATATTTATAGCAGGTCTTTTTGTGGTGGCTAAGAATTGGAAATCAAAGGGATGCCCATCAATTGGGGAATAACTAAACAAGCTGTGGTAAATGATTATAATGGAATATTATTGTGCTATAAGAAATGACTAGCAGGATGATTTCAGAAAAACCTAGAAAGACTTACATGAAATGAGTAGAACCAGGAGAACAGTGTACACAATAAAAGTAATACTGAATGACTTAGCTGTTCTCAGCAGTACAATTGACCAGGGCAGGGGGCCAGAGTCCCTTGGTGGGCAGTCTGGAATGAATTCACAGACTCAAGCATTCTTTAAGTCAGGATGGTATAAGTTTACAGCAGTCAAGTGTTCTTAGGGAACCTGCAACCTTAAAGGGGTAGAGTTAAAGTTTTTATAGGATAATCTTTTTTTTCTTTTTTTTTTTTTTTTGCTTTTTGGAGGGCAATTGGGGTTAAGTAACTTGCCCAAAGTCACACCTTGGTTTGTGGTGGTCACGTGGCTGGGTTTTTGTTTGTGTGTGTTAAGTGTCTGAGGCTGGATCCGAATTCAGGTCCTTCTGACTCCAGGGCCAGCACTCTACTCACTGTGCCACCTAGCTACCCCGATAATCTTTAGTAGAATCTGTGCCAATTATACTAACTAGGTGAGTCAGGGTAGGATTAGGGAAGAGTTAAGGAGTGGTCAGTGCTTAAAGGAACATGTACTTTTAACATTTACTGTGCACATGTATTGCCCACAATTCACTGGGAGGTAGCCCAAGGTGGGGCTGCATGGAGGTGTGGTTTTGGGCTGGAAACATCTCTAAGTCAGCTGGGCTGACCAAGCTGCCACCCATCAATGTCATGTTTGACAAGATGGATGTTGGGAGTTCAGTATATCCCAAGCTAACAAGGGATTCAGGATGTGTAAATTGAGCTAGGGAGTATATGACTGAGTTTAGGATATGTATGATAAGTATGACCCCATAAACAGCTGCTTCAGCCAGTACACAGTGGGGTCAAACTACTAAATTCTATAAGTATAGCTGGCCACTGTATCAGGAAGAGAGATAAGTATTTTGTTAGGGCCTGCTGCCCTTGAGCTAGAGAGAAACTGCCTGAGACAGTGTTTTGAAGCTAGGGAGAAATGTGATTTTTCAAACTGGGGTTCAAGCACAGACACCCAAGCACCCCATCACAATGATCCAAGACAATCCCAAAGGACTAATGATGCATACTATCTGCCTCCAGAGAAACTGCAAACGTATAACCTATATCTGATTGCTTGCCATGTCAGGGAGGGGAAAGGTTAGGGAATGTGGGAAGGACAGAATTTGGAACTTAAAACTTTATTTATTTTAACTCAAAACTTTAAACCAAATTGTTTAGGGAAAAAAAGAAAAAACCCACCTTGGGTTCAAGTCTTGCCTATTATACATAATGGCTATGTGACTCTGGGCAAATTATTTAATCTCTCAGTGTCCTCCAGGGAATTCTATAAGACTGTAAGTTGCCCAGTCTGTACTCCTATGCATTGATAGGAATTACTTGCCAGAAATCCCCTACAGCTCTAACCTCACTGAGAATGAAGGCCCACCACTATGAACAACAACCCTAACCCTTAACCTCTAATAGCTCTAAACTCCTATTTCCCCCATTAAAAAAAAAAAAATAGAATTGGGCAGTTGGCTACATGTATGAACAGGAGTTCTGTTCCACTTTGCCATCATAAGTTAACAGGCAATAGAATCTTTGGAATGCAATTTTGGCTTCAGATACTAAATTCTAGCCATCTAAAACTCATATCCCATCCAACTCAAGGGAAGAGTCCAGCTTTCTTATGGAGAGGCACTTCTAGTAAAGTTCTTAGGCACATAGATTTAGAGTTGGAAGTGTCATTAGGGATCATATACTCTACCCCACTCTTTGTACAGCTAAAACTAAGAAACAAAATGACTTGCCTGAGGCATCATAGGTAATAAGTGACAAAGCCAGATTTCAAACCCAGTACCTCTGACTTAAAATCCAGCACCCTATGTACCTACTGTCCATCCTGTCCACTGCCTCCTACAATATAGGATATTGTATATCCTATACTATACTACACACACACACACACACACACACACATTCTCCCTAGGCCATCTTCTTTCCTACCACACATATAGATGAAGCAAGTATGTCACATTTGCCATTGTTATTAGTCACCTCTGCCAAATATCTTGTTTATCAGTAAACTTTAGGTTTACCATTAAAAATATAGCTCTTCTTGTTTAAGAAAACTAGGAAGTTGGCAAATGTTTTAAAATATCATTTCTTTTGAATTGCAATTTGTGGTCCTTAATTAAAAACATTCCTGTTCTTATGAGGGTATTAAATTTTTCAACTTTATCAAGATTGACTTATATGAACCATTAAAAGAAACAGATCTCTGTTGGCATCCAAATGAATTTATATTAAGGCATTTTTGAGGTGCCCCTTGCTTTAAAAAAAAAAACAATAATAATAATAATCAGTCTCTTGTAGAAATCTTCAAACAAAAGTATGACCATTTTAAAGTAAGTAAAAAAAGAATTTAACATAATGAAAATAGTTTTATTTGATAAACCAACTTGCCAGGACACTAACATACATGTTATATGCTTTCATTAGGCATATAAACCCTTAATTCATCTTTTCTTACTCCTTTTTTATTAACATATGATAAAACGGGGGGCGGCTAGGTGGCGCAGTGAGTAGAGCGTCGGCCCTGGAGTCAGAAGGACCTGAGTTCGGATCCGGCCTCAGACACTTAACGCACACACACAAAAAAAAAAAAACCTAGCCGTGTGACCTTGGGCAAGTTACTTAACCCCAATTGCCCTCTAAAAAAAAAAAAAATATGATAAAACGAAAAAGAAATATTTGCTTATTAAAGTCTGTCGGTCTGTGGTTAAAGCAAGCTGTCTGTTGACATCCATCCCAACTGCTCTCTAACTTCTAGTCTCGATGAGTTGCCTGAGGCTCAGAACAATCAAGTGACTTGTGTGTGATCACACAGCTAGGAAGTATCTGAGGTGGTATTTGAACCTAGGTCTTCCTGACATCAAGTCCAACAAGTCTCCATTATGCCAGACTTCATCTTGACAACCAAAGGCAAATATGGTGAAGATTCTTGTTTGTAAATCTCATTCAAAAACAACAAAGAATAAACTGTGCCTGGACCATTTATTGATTCATGACTTCTCTTAGGACTGGTCCTTTAACCAGTTTTGAATCTGCCTAACTGGCGTCACCTTGTAAACATCTCTCCATCTTGATTTTGTTTATCTATAGTTGCTTCTGTACCTCTAGCCATAGTATCTGCATCAGCCCTGTATAGACAGTAGGTTTTCAAGAACTTTAAAGTCAGATTAGTGAAAATGTCAAGGTTCATTTTCTTAGCTGTGTTTAACAAAGCACTTGTATCCTAGAAAACCAATTTTCTACTCATGGTCATTGTGATCTGCCAACTTGATTTAAGCTGTAGTTCCAAACACATCAAAAGGAAAAGACAGCTGACTTACTACGTTCTATTTCTGAGGACATACAAAGGGACTGCAGTGTCAAACGAAGGTCTGAAATGTTTTCACCACTTTCATAAACATTCATACCTAGAGATTAAAAGAACACCTTCACATCAGAGCAGAACTCCCTGAGGTTTATTAAAATATAATACACATTCTGAGAGCCAAGGGCTTTAGCAAAACCGAATTGTCTAATTTAGTCTGGTCCATCTCACAGAAGAAGAAAAAGCATTAGTACATGCCTAACTTAGCCTCTCAGGTAGCAATCAGGCTCATTTAGAGAGATCTGTATATGTCTGAGCAGGCAAGCATGGTGAAGGGAGGAATCACAGCTGAATACTAGGAACATAAATACTTAAAATATAAAAGTTGCATTGTTTATGTTTCAAATGTTGATGATAAAAATATTTATTAAGCACCTACTGTGTGCCAGCATGCTGTCAATTCCATCAGACTGTGAACTCCTTAAGGTCAGTGACTGTCATTTGTCTTTTTTTGTATCCCCAGCACTTAACACAGTGGTTTAAAATTTTTCAGGGATAAATGTCTTATTTTATGGTAGCTTTTATTATAAAGTATGTATATCTCTCTCTTTTATATGTATATATACACATATATACATATGTACATGTCTAAATGTATTTGTGTGTTTACATATACACACAAACACTTATGTGTTTACATACTATATCTCATTTCCACCCTTCAGTCCCCCTCAGTAACATGTAAGCTCCTCAAATTCAGGGACTATTTTTTATTTAGTCTTTGCATCTCTACTTCCTGGAATAGTACACACATTACGTACTTACGTACTTTTGGGGTTAGATTGGATTAAGTCTAGTACTACTAGTGACTCCAATCCAACAACATAAATGATGTTGATTCCTCTGTGGAGATTTTCTAACAGGTTTTACAAAGAAGAATTTTTTATCTACTTGTCCATGTACAGAGTTTGGGTTAACCCTAGCCTGTTACAAGATAAAACTGAGTTAACTGTTACAGGATATTATTTGGTAGTCAATCAATCTGTGCAGACAACTACAAGAACTTTTTTCAAAATATGGTTTGCAAAGTGTTTTATCTATGTTCTAGATGTGCTGTAAGACCTCTGTACCTTTAGGACTACAACACAGATTTCCTGACTCTAGAACCAATGTTCATTGTACTTTATACCCAGTATCCTAGGTAAAAGTGAAATCTACATACACTAATGTTTGTCACTTGCTGTCACTGTATATCATAAATATGTGTCTTCCTATAGTTGTTATGGCCTCAGAACTTACTAGCTGTGTGACCCAGGGCAAGCAGCTTAACCCTGTTTGCCTCAGTTTCCTCACCTGTGAAATAAACTGGAAAAGAAAATGGCAAACCACTCCAGTGTCTTTGCCAAGAAAACCCCAAATGGGGTCATGAAGAATCAGACACAACTGAAAAACAACGATAGTTGTTGGCCTCTATGGGCCAAATTCTCCAGTGGGCTCAAGGCAGACCTCTTATGCTTAGAAATTGTATCCTACTCATAATGAACATTTGAGTGTGTAGAGTATCCATTTGATTAGTTCATCGACATCTCCATATTTATAAACTATGCATTCAATTTTTATTCTAATTACCAGAATATAGTTATTATGTGTATGATCCCTGAATCCCTAAACTCTTCACTGACTTACTAGGATACTGTATTTTCTATAATACTGTTACTCGTAAAATTGCTACTTTGTGGAAAGGATAATATACCTACTCTGTGGCTATGAAGTCAGCAGGTACGGGCACGCGCGCGCGCACACACACACACACAC
The DNA here is from genome assembly GCA_011680675.1 of Gymnobelideus leadbeateri. Lineage (NCBI taxonomy): Eukaryota > Metazoa > Chordata > Mammalia > Diprotodontia > Petauridae > Gymnobelideus > Gymnobelideus leadbeateri. The sequence continues at coordinate 13,972 of WOXC01002289.1, forward strand.
ACACACACACACACACACTAACTGGGGTCAGCCATTTATTCCTGGAACAGATGCCAAATGAAAGACTAGAGAAACAGGAGCATGGGTGTGGAGAGAATTCACCTGTCCATCTGCTCTTGCCCCACCCACCATATTCTACCTTCTTTCAAACCCAATCCTCCAAGCCTGGAGTTCTTAACCTATGGCCCACAGACCCCCCCCCCCAATTGTCCCAAAGGATAGATTTCATGTTACTATACCCCTATGAACCCAAAAGAGTGCTAGCGTTAAGTCCAAGGAACAGGGTTCTAGTCCAGGCTCTGCCACTTACTACTTACATGACCCTAAGCAAGTAACTTAACCTTTTGGACCTCTGTTTCCTTATCTGAAAAACTGACTAATTGGGACAGCCAGGTGGTGCCATGAATAGAACACCAGTCCTGGAGTCAGGAGAACCTGAGTTCAAATCCAGCCTCAGACTTACTATATATATATTTACTAGCTCTATGACCTTGGACAAGTCACTTAACCCCAATCCCATATTAGGTACTTAACTATTGATTGATTGACTAAATGGCCTTTGAATACTCTTTCATATCTAAATCTATGAAATGAAGATAACATTTAATATCAATGTTCCTCAGGGTTATGGGGAAGAAAATTCTTTCTGAAGCTCTAATGAAATGTCAGTTATTCTTATGACAATACTCAAGAAATAGAGCAGGACACTCCATTCAATGATGGAGTCACTTACCCCATGTCCTGGTTCCAGATTGGTTTTGATGATAGGGTTTCTTATACATGATAACTTTTTATAACAAGGAGAATGCACTACTGTGGTTTTCTATTAGAGTATAATCTGATTTACTCCCCTTAGAAATAATGATCATTTGTTCATCTTTGTGAGTGTGTGTTTTTTTTTAATCTTGTTTTTTTCTACGTTTTCCAGCAATATGTATTCTTCCCTGTCTGAATGGTGGCCGCTGTGTGGCACCGTATCAGTGTGAATGCTCAGCTGGGTGGACAGGCTCTCGCTGTCATACAGGTAGGCATCCTTTGGCAGCTTAAAAAAGTTGGAAAGAATTACATCTGCTGTATTTTTAGTTCCTTAGTTCTTCCCTTTGGAGGTTGAACATACACAGATTAACAATACTTAGACTTGCATATGTAGATGTAATTGAGAGGTACTAGCCCTTCGCAGGAATTCAGGCTCATTCAAGTCTTCCTTGTTACAGGGTAGGATGCTGTTATGTAAGTGCTAGGTGAGATACAGAGATCAAAAAGCCACCTTCTCTACCTTCATAAAGTTTAGTGTCTAATGGTGGCATATGGGACAGATTATGACCAACTAGGAAGTGAATAATTCTAGCCTTTTCTATTTATCTATGATCCCTTACTTTGATCCAATCTTAGAACTGACCTAAAGAACTACAGGAATTTCCAAAAAAGGAAGGATATCTGATTTTAAATGACCTACCAGGAGTGGGGAACCTATCACCTCGAGGACACATGTGGCCTTATAGTTCCTCAAGTATCTCCCTTTGACTGAATCCAAACTTTTGTTGTGAAGTTTGGATTCATCAAAGGGTTGCCCACAGGGTCCCGAAACCATGTAAATAGAAGCAATTCTGTTTCTCTGAAAATATGTAAAAATATCACTTAGAAGAACAAGAATGATTTGTTTTGATTAGTGTAAAAACAGTTGTGACAAATCATTTAGAAAGGCAATAACTTCTAACTTTCCACTGAAGATAAATCCAACAAAGATACATCATCTTCCAAACCTAGGTAGAATGAAATAGGAAGCAGTCAACTGCAGTAGATTCATTGGTTTTATAAATCTCTATGTATGCTAAAGGTCAAAAAGACCTCTTTATATTTAAAAAAATGAAAGAAAGAAAGAAGAGGATTTTCCAGATTTTGCGTTTACCAAATGCTCAGCAAATGAAATTTTACATGTGTTTTATTTAGTGAGTGAGTTAAGACCCCCACACCCACCCTGCCCGCCAAAAAGAAAACCCAGGCTGGGGCGGCTAGGTGGTGCAGGGAGTAGAGCATAGGCCCTGGAGTCAGAAGGACCTGAGTTCGGATCCGGCCTCAGACACTTAACACACACACAAACAAAAAACCTAGCCATGTGACCTTGGGCAAGTTACTTAACCCCAATTGCCCTCAAAAAAAACCAAACCAAACCAAAACAAAACAAAAAAACCCAGGTGACAAATTCTCAGCAATTTGTACATTATTTAGATTTAGACAGACTTATTTACTTACCCACATTTCTTATGTATCTAAACCTGAACTCATCATCCTTCACCCAAAACCAACTCCCTTTCCAAAAGTCTATATTTTACACTTGTTACCATATATCCTTTTAAGTGAGTAACCTTGAAGTGACCTTTGCCTCTCTTCCATCCCTGATATGAGGATGGTCAAGTTTCCTGTATAATGTCTTTTGGATTTAGCCCTTCCTCTCCATTTGAAATACCGCTACTATAGAGCAAATCTTTGTCACCTCATGTATGATTTAATGAAGCAGCCTACAACTAATTTTTCTTGGGGTCAACAGACTAATCTTCCTAAAATAGTATTTTCATCAGTTCAATGAAGAACCTCTAATTGGTCTCTACTGTATTTCATGTCAAAACCAGGCTCCTCTGTTTGGCTTTCCACAATCTAGTTCTCCATTACTTTACTACTCTCCCACAAAATGTACTTTGCACTCCAGTTAGGCCAAATGGTGTCCTTCCTGTTCTCTACCTGCCAGATTCATTCTTGTTTCCATATGTCTTTGTTCATATTGTGCCCCCCTCCCTGCCTCCAGGCTTTCTTTCCTCTAACTGTCCAAACCTTCCCAATCTTCAGAACCCAACTTGTCTCTTCCTTTTTAAAGTCTTTTGCAATTGCTGCAGCCCAAATTGATCTCTCCCTTGTCCCAATTCCTACTGTACTTTTAGTCAGTACTGTATAGTTTAGCAAATTACTGTTCTCTAATTGTTTCACATGAAATCGTATGGTCAGATAGTAGAAAGCGTATGGTACAGGTGGATAGAGTACAGGACCTGGAGTAAGGAAGACTCACCTTCATGAGTTCAAATCTGACCTCGGACACTTAGTAGCTGTGTGATCATGAGAAAGTCTTTAAACCTATTTGCCCCAGTTTCTCATCTATAAAATGAGCTGGAGAAGGAAATGGCAAACCACCCCAGTATCTTTGCCGAGAAACTCCAAACGAGATCACAAAGATTTGGATACAATTGAAAAAAGACTCAACAACAAGACTATCGGAACACCATGTATTAAGTATTTGAAACCAAGCCTTTTAACAAACTTAAATTTGTCAATATTGCAAAAGCCCACTTCTTTAACGCCAACATTCTCCCAATGGTGGTACATGACTAAGTATTATGGCGCGCCTAGAGCACAGAAGAATTGAAATTATCAATAACTCAATGTAAATTGGCTATAGCATACTAACGATAATCTGCACATCTGAAGCAGTGCTAACGACATTGCCAAGCATACCAGTGAGTCATGTATTGATGAATGAGCAACAGCAATAGATAACTGGAAGTGCTACTTTGGTACTATAGTGATACTAAAAGACTGAAAAAGGCTTCTAGCACACTGGACAAATCTCCTATAATTGATTTAGGAGAAAGTGTGAATAAGGCATCTGGGTAAAAATGAATAAAGTATGGGATCAGGAAAAACTGAGTTTGAATTCTATCTCAGATATTTACTAAACTGTGTGATCTGGGGCAAGTTACTTAACTTCTTTCTGCCTCAGTTTCCACATCTATAAAACAGGGATGATAATACCACCTACCGCAAAGAGTGTTTTGAAGATCTAATGAGTTAACTCACATTTTGTGAACCTCAGAGTATTATATATGTGCTAGCTAGCTAACAAAAGACCACACAGTATGAGAAAGCCTGGGAGGAATTGTGATCAGTATCACGGGGCACTGCACCTTCCCCCCCAAAAAAATATGAATCTCACAAAATAAAGTGTTAATTTTGTCATCTCAATTAGAATGTAAAGTCCTTGAGAGTAGGGTTTGTTTTGTTCTTTGGCTTTGTATCCATCCATCCTGGCACATAATAAGTGTTTAGTAAATGCTTCTTAATTGATTAATTCCCAACTACATTGTAATCTCTTTAAGGTCAGGAAATATGTCATGGACTTCTGTATCTCTCACAACATTCAACGAAGTACAAAGGATACAGTAAGAACTCAATGTTAGTATTTATTGGAGAATAAATTCTCAAAAGACCTTGTAAGAGAGTTTTAAAAATCTCAATTTTTGTTCCATGATTTGGAAAATCTCTACAATTCAGTGTGGGATGTTCACAAAGAATGTGGCTTTTGAGAGACACAGCTATATACTCCATGCCCTGTATTGTGAAATGAGAGCATAACCAGACTTGGCAGAAAGCCCTTCATTCTCCCAACAAATTGGCTCTCATTTAGAATGCATCGGTGTCTGTCTCTGCAAAGGGACAAAAGGTCTCTCTCTGAAGATCTTTTAATATCTATCTTCCTCAGCTTCTTTTCAGGTTGTATTTTCTATGTGAGCTGAAGCTCTGATTAATGGGTTGTTTGGTTTTTCCCACTCAGTCTCTGCCTCCCTCCTCTTAAACCATCCACCCTGCAGTTCTGTGAGCATCATATGCAATGGATAACATGGGACTCACTTTTTTGAGATGTTATGAAAATATGGCATGACTTCAGCTATGTGTATATATACCTGAATTGGGGGGAGGAACATGATTTAATAGACACTTAAAAAAACCTTGAGCCACAGCAGAGAGGGTGGCCACTTCTCCAGCCTTATTGTGAAAAATAAGCAGACGAGTTTCAGTGATTTTTTTTTTAAACAAAGAAAAAGCTGTCTTTCAAAGCTCTGCTTCTTCATGGGGATAATTTTCATGCTAACCTGCAGTTGCCTGCCACGTCCAGGAGCAAGATTTAGCAGAAAGGACTCTGGATTTGGAATGAGAGGACTGAGGCTTGCATCTCAGCTCTGCTCTGCTACTTACTGTTATTCATGTGACCTTGAGCAAATCACTTCATTTTTCTGGGCCTCAATTTCCTTATCTGTAAAATCGAATTGAACTGAATGGCCTCTAAAGTCCCTTTCTAACTGATGCAGATGTCTTACTTAGACTACCAGCACGTTCTCAATCAATGAGGTACATTTGAAACACTCAGGATGGCAGGGGGGGACCAAGAAGTGGTTTTTACCAGTCTAAGGCCTCTTGGCTACAAACATAGCATACTGCTTCCTTTCTAAAATGTCATGTTTGAAGGATTCATAGAAAAGCAGAGCAAACAATTGAGAGTGGAGGTGTACAGGATGATGCCTTAGTAATCCTCCACCCCCTGGGCTAACATTAGGTCCCTAATAACACATGACTTAGAAGCATGGTCAATGAATAGAACACGTCCAGCTTTCCTATGCTCAAGGTTTTTTTTAAGTGCCTATTAAATCATGTTCCTCCCCCCAATTCGAGTATACACATAGCTGAAGTCATGCCATATTTTCATAATATCTCAACAAAGTTAGTCCCATGTTATCCATTTATTCATTCTTTCCTTTACTATCTTAACATCTGCTCTGTTGGGTAATTTCCCTTTTAATAAGTTACAAATATGCACTGCTTATCTTCTATCATTCTGAGTTTTGACATCATTGAGGAATAAACTCCTACCCATATCTTGCCAGGGGCAAATTTTTCTCAAATTTAGAAATCTCAGTTTTTCCATCCTATTTTTAGTCTGCAAGCACTGAAATTAAAGTCATAAAACAGAGTACCGTTCAAGACTTGGATCTGCCATGTCATAGTATTATCATGGAAAAGTCAATTCATCTCTTAGGGGCTCAGTTTTCTTATTTGTAAAGTGGGTCAATTGTAACTTTACTTCCAATCTCAGAGTTATTATAAAGAACAAACTTGGCATAGTGGTCTGGAGTTTATGGAGTAGGTAAATGACACAGTGTAGCAGCAAGCACCCCAACATCCCCAGGGTGACTGCCAACACAGGTTCTTAGATCTGCTTTTCAAAAGGAAAGCAACTCAAAATGGGTTAACAAGCTTACTTTAATCAAACAAACACACATTACCTAGTTCAGGGGAAAAAGGCCAGCACCCCAAACTTCAGAGTTACAGAACTTACAGATCAAACAGACAGGCTTCCAAACTGTCCAACCATTATATCAATACTAAATCACAGTTACCAGAGAGGGAAGCATCAACATCTGGGTTTTCAAAGCCGGGGGGCTCTCAACAACGGCTTCCCAGAGTCTCATCTGGTCAAATCACACAACACTTCTCAAAGTGAGCCCCAAAGCTAAGCCTCTCATCAGGGTTTATATAGTCTTCTCCTAGCTCAGAGATTGTAACAACCTCCTTGACCCACTGCCCAATCACAAAGTATCAAGGTGTGGGCTTCCCTGAAAAACAAGCCTCTTCCCACCACAGGCTCCAGGTGCACTTAAGCTAGGGGCAGGGAAGATCTTTAAATTTGCATTTCCATTACACACAGTCAGACCTTTGCTTTAGGAAAATCATTTTGGCTGCCAAATGGATTAAAGTGAAGACAGGCTTGAATCAAGGAGCTCTACAAAGAAGCTAATACAATAGTCCGTAAGAAAAGTGATATGAGTGGTAGCTATGTGAGTGGAGAGAAGGGGCACATATACAAGAGATGTTGTAAAGGTAAGAGTAACAAGATTTGGCAGCACATTGGGTATGTGGTGTGAGCAAAAGTAAAGACTCAAGAGTGACATAGAAGTTGTGGACAATTTAGAGCCCTAGAAGGTAAAAGGGAAGATGAAGAGTTAAGAGGGGTTGATGAGAAAGATGATGAGTTCTGTTTTGGATATTATGAATTTGAGATGCCTACCAAACATCCAGTTGAAAATATCCAAAAGATGGGGCAGCTAGGTGGCACAGTTAATAGAGCACCAGCCCTGGAGTCAGGAGGACCTGAGTTCAAATCCAGCCTCAGGCACTTAAACACTTACTAGCTGTGTGACCTTGGGCAAGTCTCTTAACCCCAATTGCCCTGCCTTCCCCTCTCCAAAAAAAAAAAATACCCAAAAGACAATAGTTGATATGGGACTAGAGATCAGGGCTGGGCTAGATAGATAGATCTGGGAATCAGATGCCTAGAGATGAATGAACCTCTGACAGCAGATATCATCATGTGAAGGCAGAGCAGGGGTTCTTGAACATGCATTCATGGGCTTTATTTTTCAAAATGTGTTAAATGTATTTGAGTGTAATTTGCTTCAGTTTTAATCCTAGGTATTTTATTTGTTGCATCTAAAAACATTAGTGTGAGAAGGAATCCATAGACCCCAGCAGACAGCCAGAGGGGCCCATGTCTCTCTCTCACATACATATACACAAACACATACACACACACACACACACACACACACACACACACACACACACGTAGTGCCAATACAATATTTACAGCACTCACGATCACGATAAAGACCTTGACTGTATCACATGACATTCGATCACAAAATATACCAAACTCTCCAGAGAGAGGATAGAACTGAAACATTTATTTAGACAACAGAAAACCCAATACCCAAACCATTAAGCCAATTTCATCACAGTATCAAGGATATTCAGAAGCCATAGCTGAGAGGCTGGAGGATGCTGAGAGCCACAGCATCCTCCAGCCTTCCCACAAACCAATATGAGATCAATATCTACTCACAGACCTCTCCATCTCCTTGCCTGAGTGTTCTTTCTCTCCCACCTTCTAGCTAGCTCTGACTACCAGCTTCCTGTGGGCTCTGCTTCCCCTCAGCAAACTCCTCCCACCACAGGCTTTATGTGACTACATTCAGCCTATCAGGGGGCAGAGTTTATCTTCACAGCAGGGAAGCTTCCTTTAGGCTCTGCTGCACCCTTCAGCAAATTCCCTCCCTCACAGGCTCCATGTGATTACATTCAGCCTATTGGGGGCAGAGTTTACTTTGAAAGCAGGGAACGTCTTCAAACTCCCTGCTAGGTCTATTAAGGAGCAAGGAAGATCTTCAAATTCCCATTCCCATTACAACACACAAGGTTAAGAACCCCAATATAGAGAGGAAGGCCCAGAAGAGAGCCTTGGAGTACCTATGGTTAATGTACTTAGAAGATTCAAAAAAGGAGACTACGGAGTGATCAGACAAGTAGAGGGAGGACCAGGAGAGAACAATGTCACAAAAATACTGAACAGAAAGAGTATCCAGAAGAGAGAAGGCAATGAACAATATCAAATGCTTCAGAAGGCCATTAGATGTGGTAATTAGAAGATTTGGGGTGTGTTTACATGGGACTGTTCATCAGGATGATGAAGTCTTCAAAATACTTATGCATTGCTCTTTGACCCAGCAATACCACTACTAGGTCTGTATCCCAAAAGAGATAAGAAACAAAAAGGAAAAGGACCTATATGTACAAAAATATTTATAGCACCCTTTTTTTGGTGGCAAAGAATTGAAAATTGAGGGGATGCCTCAGTCCCCTCAGTGGTGGTATATGATTGTGATGGGATACTGTGGTGCTGTAAGAAATGATGAGCAAAATACTCCCAGAAAAACCTAGAAAGACTTACCTGAAGCAAAGTGAAATGAGTAGAACCAGGAGAACATTGTACAGAGTAACAGCAATATTGTAAGATCAATTGTGAATGTCTTAGCTATTCTCAGCATACAACAATCCAAGACAACTTTGAAGGGCATATGATGAAAAATCATATCCATTCCCAGAGAAAGAACTGATGGAGTCTAAATGCAAATTAAAGTATGTTTTTTACTTTATTTTTCTTGGTGGTTCTTTTGCTATGTTTTCTTTTGCAACATGACTAATATGGAAATATGTTTTGCATGACTACACATCTACATCATATATCAAACTGCTTGTCTTCTCAATGAGGGGCAGAGGAGAAATAGGGAGGGAAAGAGAATTTGGAACTCAAAATTTTAAAATGAATGTCAAAAAAAATTTTACATGTAATTGGGGGGAAATAAAATAATAAAGTGAATTGTGAAAAAAAATATTCATGCATTAAATATACATCATGTTTTTAAATGTAGCTGTTTGTCAGTCTCCCTGCTTAAATGGTGGGAAATGTATAAGACCAAATCGATGCCATTGTCTCTCTACTTGGACTGGACATGATTGCTCAAGGTAAGTCAACCATAAATTCAGTCAAAGATAATGATGAATCAAAGATATTTTTCAACTAAGTTGTTCCACACATGACCCAGTGGAAAATCCAGAAGTCACAACTTCAGTAAGTATACATTTCAGGATCCTTAATCTAAAAACAATCGCTTGGAATGGAAAAAAAAAATCATACATAGAGGGGTCAATCTAGATATGAAAGTTACTCATGAGAAATTAAGAGGAACAGTTTAAAGAGAATCAGAGTCAGATGAGAAGATGACTATATGAATACCAAAAGAATTAAAAATAAGGGAATAATGCAAGAGAAAGGACAGGGAAGTAAGTAGCAGTCTGGAAAAGAGAGGCTTTCCTTGGTTAGCCCGTGTAGTAAGTTCAATTTTTGTATCAGCAGGAAAAACTATAAAGATATCTTGAAGTTCTCTGGCTCTGGCTGCTTTTTTCCTCAGTTCTTTTGAAGGAGAGCGTTTGGGGAAAGAACCATAAAAATCTGTCATGTTTTCTCTATAAAATTTTTTTCAGCAAAAGGCTATCATCATTTAACATGAAAGTCCTCCATTGTAGGGTTATTTTGAAGCTTTTTTTTCAGTGTGAGGACAAGAAAAAGGACTAGTTCAGGTTTTTACAGTGCTTGACAGATTATAAAATATTTTCTTTAAAAGCAACGTGATGGTGAGTAGGATGGGCAAAGAATTGTCCCCATTTTACAGAGAGGAAAAAAATGAGGCGCAGAGGTTGTGACTTACCCATGGTCACACAGGAGAGTAGGAACAATAAAAGGAAGAGAGAATGAAGGAAGAGAAAGAGAGTGGGGGAAGAAAGAAAAGGCATTGAGGGAAGGAAAGGGAAGAAACTAGCTAGCTAGTTTCGACCCCAGAGGAGTATCTCTATTTTCCTAATGTTCCTGTTAATAGGGAAATTCACATTCACAGTTCAGTTTGGTGAAATAGTAGCGCCTTCTTTTTGTTTCAGACTTTGAGGAATGGGATAAACAGTAAAGATATAAACTGGGTCCCAAAGCCTTTCCTCACTGGTGATCAAAGTCCCATATCTGATACATCTGTTATGTCCATGTTATATCAGGCTTTCACTGTATGTAGTTATGACCCAGGAGACAAGATTTAAACAGCAAAACATCTAACTCTATGCAATAAGAAATCATATTGTAACAGAGTTGTATTGTAATTTTATTCTTGTCCCAGGGAAGTGTTTCTCTGTCCTCCCAGGGAAGTGATCTGATCAAATGAATCCATACTAAGGTATTAGTGACTCAATTTATTATTGACTGTCAGAACAATAGCACTACAGGGGTTGCTTTTTCAGAGACTTAAAGTCATATATATCTATAGGCCCTTACATTTCAGTATGTGGCACAATAAGAAGGTCATTTGCTCTGAAATCTGGAACCCCAGATTCTAGTTGACATTGGGATATCAAGCTATGCTTTAACTTAGGCAGATAAATCACTTCTTTAAGCCTCAGGATCTTTGGGTATGAAATTGAGGTAGGGAATGGAAAGGGAAAAAGGGGAGGGCAGAAGTTTGGAATAGATAATAGTACTGATAGTAATAATAATAGCATTTAGATAGCACTTTAAGGTTTATAAAGCACCATGTGCATTATCTCATTTGATCTTCTAAGTTATCTCTAAAATCTCTTCCAACTCAGTGATTGTGTGATATTCTTGCTTGTCACAATAAATAACCCAATAATGGCCTACTTTCTAACTTCAATAACAGGCCAGTCCTAGCATTCCTAGCCTTCCCTAAATTAGAGGTGTCTAACCTGCAGCCCACTGTCCCTAGCTGCCTGTACCAGATTAAAATGTCATAGGTAAATGTTTAACAACAATAGCAACAACAAAACACAGACACACACACATACACCCCATAGTGTTCATTTGTTGTGTCCTAAGTCAATATACAGCCCCCAGGCCCACTACCTGAATCACAACTCACAGTGATCAGGCCACCATTTACTTTACCTTTCTATAAATCTGACCTCATCTGTAAGACTTTAAATGATTTAAAAGAAGAAATTGTGTCTCCTTAGATTTCTCTGTATCCCACAAAATTCTTAGCAGACTAAGTATTTAACAAACAGTATCAATAAAAGCCAATCCACAAATGAAATTCTAAGGGGTTTAGGAATCCATTGCCCTAAAACTGCCCGCACGCTTGGTTAAATTCCACTCAGCATGTCTGTCCTCTGCATGAAGACTGTAGTTCACTCAGATGGATTTGTTTTTTCTCTACAGGAAAAGAAAAGCCGGGTTTCATCCCTTCTAACTATCCCACAGCAAAGCGGCTCTCTCAGAAAGACAAGATCATCTCTCCCAGCCAGTCCCTGGGGATTCTGGAACATGGACATTAAAAATCCAACATGGTGCTGGTTTTTTTTTTTTTTGAAAGTTATTTTGTTATTTTTGTTGTCGTTTTTGTTTCTATTTTAATTTTGTGATATATTTTTTCCTTGAGTTTTCCATTAAAAATCTGCCTGTATTTTCATATGCAAAAAATGTATATTAAATATATGCTGCTACACCCACATACAATGTACATATTCTGCCATCTATTAGGAAAACTTCATGTATACATTTTGGTCACAATTTTTTAATTCCTTTAAATATGTTTATCGAATATAAGTTTCACTGCCAAGCAGTGTAATGCAGGCTTGCCATTCCATGGACTTCTCAAACCTACAGCATAACTCAGAAGCCAGGCCATAGCTAGAAACTAGTTATATTAATGACATGTAAGCTATCCCACAATTCCCTAGCACAGTTTAAGTTCTTAGCCACCATATACCATGAGAATGAATAAATGAAGGAGGAGAATCTGGTTCATCCCACCTATGTAATGTGGCATCATTTTCTTGGAAATGTTTATAATAATAAATTTTTCATCTTAACTTGGCTAGATATTTAGTGATTAGACTGACTTCTCCCCCTCCCCCTTCCCCTTCCCCCATATGAGATGCTATAGACAGCAGGAATAGCCAGTTGCCATGGAAATAAAAGAAGCCCAGCTCCTTTTTTTTTAAACCCAGACAGGAGACACAGAAAGAGTAGGCAGGATTCATAATAGAAAGAAACCCCTAGAAATAAAGAGCTCCAAAGGGCATTGGTTTTGTCTGGTTTTTGTCTCCTTTTTACCAGAGCTGTGATTTCTTCAGTTTAGGGAGCTCCTGGTAGGGAATGTCCTCTACCAATCAACTACATGGGCATCTTCTCTGGAACTTAAGAGTCGTGGGATTCTCTAGGGCACTGAGAGGTTAAATGATCTGCCCAGATCTTACTGACTCCAAGGCCAGCTCTCTACATGCTATGCCAGGCTGCCTTTCTAAGGGCACAGTTCTTAAAGGAGCCTCTTTCCATCACTCCAGTTCCAATCTCACATCTGTAACTGCTGAAATAATTACCCTTCAAATGCCCTAACTGCAACCCCCCACCCCAGAACAACAAAACAAACAAAACAGCAATAATCCCCTCACATTTGGGGATGATACTGAATGAAAGGCAGTGGCAAGTGGCCCAGGAGCACATTTTATAATAAATAACAAGAGAGAGGAAAAAGGAATACATGGAAAAGAAGACAAAAAGATCTGAGGAAAATTGAAAGAAAAGCAGGATACTAAGCTACTCCAGAGCAATCAAGGGGCTCAGAAATGAGAAGGGGAATACAAATGTTCCTATCCATCCCCAAACAAAAGCCACCATTTTCCCTCTCTAGAAGACTCTTAAGACTCACCATCTTCAGAACTTAGTACCTAGCTTTGCCATTTAGAATTCAGTAGCCTATTCCTGAATATCAAGAAATTCCTGGAATTTCCAAGTACTTGGAAATAAGTGCTATAGGTTGAGTGGAATTGTGGTAAAAATAAAGGGGGAGGGGCGGCTAGGTGGCGCAGTGAGTAGAGCGCCGGCCCTGGAATCAGAAGGACCTGAGTTCGGAGCCGGCCTCCGACACTTAATCCGCACAAACAAAAACCTAGCCGTGTGACCTTGGGCAAGTTACTTAACCCCAATTGCCCTAAAGGGGCGGCTAGGTGGTTCAGTAAGAGCGCCGGCCTCCGAGTTGGGATGACCCGAGATCAGATCCGGCCTCAGAAAATGAGCACCCATGCATAAATCATGACTAGCCGTGTAACCTTGAGCAAGTTACTTAACCCCAATTGCTTTAAAAAAATAAAATAAAATAAAGGGGGAAAAATTGGGGCAATTTGGGTTTAGAACTAAAGCTTCACTAAAAGTTGAGGAATTTTCTGCCCCATAAGTTCCTATAGGTACTTGACTATAATTAACACCCCTGAAAAGAAGTGCTAGCTGATGCTTTACTCTGTGTGAAAGAAATCAGTCAATAGAACTCAAATATATCAGGTGTATAAATAGATCATGCACATTCCTATTCCAATCTAACCTTTCCAAGCAGGGTGAAGCAATGAGAATTCTCATAAGATTGTAGAGATTAGAAGGGACATCAGAGATTATCTGGTCCTACGCCTTCATTTTACAGAGAAGAAACTGGGTCCAACTGAGATTAAATGACTTACCCAAGGTCACACAACTAATTGGTGTCAGAAGCAGGATATGAAATCAGGTCCTTTAACCCTAGAACCAATATGGCTCAGATGGCAGAGCACCGATGCAAAATGAGAAAGCCCTGAGTGCAAATCTCACCTCAACCATTTGTCAGCTGCATGACTATGGGTAAGTCACTTCTTGAGGTCTTGTTTCTTCTGTAAAATGAGATTTGGACTAGAGAGTCATTAAAGCCCCTTCCAACTCTAAATCTATGCCTTTTCCCACTATATTTCTCAATATAGTAGAAAGAGAACTGGACTTAGAACTTGAGAGTCTTGGGCCTCCAACCTAGTCAGTGAACACTGACTACAGGTGCTTTGGTTAAACTCTTTGAGCCTCAGTTCTTCTCTACAGAATATGAATAAAGATAGTTGTGCCACTTTCCTCACACAATTGAGAGGAAAGCATTATATACATGTTAAATTGTGTTACTGATAATGTGTGGATTATAATGTGGTAGAAAGAGCTCTGTAATATGGATTCATACTGGTTGAGTAAATTGTCTGACCACCTTTTGCTTTCCCTGTCCCTACTTCCCCCCTTTTCCCACCCCTTGACCAATTGCCACTGCTATTATAAATTAGACTCGTGTGTGTGTGTGTGTGTGTGTGTGTGTGTGTGTGTGTGTGTGTTTAGACCCGATGACCTCAAGGGTTCATCCTATAATTCTGTTATTCTAAGGATGGCCAGTGCTTCATTATTCATATCTACTGTTTCCAGCAGAGAATTGACCCCAACAGATAGAAGTAGGTCCCTTTCAGCTATAAATATATGATCCTAGGAGCAAGAGCTATTGCTTTGAGTTCTGTTTGGAGCATCATGAGGCGTGAATCCTCTGAAACCAGGATAAGTCATACATAGAGAGCTGGAATGGACCTCAGAAGCCATCTAGGCTGACCCCCTCATTTACAACTGGGCAAACTGAGACCAAACAGGGTTAAGTCAATCAATCAATAGTCATTTATTAAGCATATTCTATGTTGCAGACATAGTGCTAAGTACTGAGGATACAAAAAGAGGCAAAAGACAGTCTCTGCCCTCAAAGAGCTTATAATCTAATAATTAATTACTTGACCAAAGTCACACAGGTAGGAAAGTTGAGTATCAGGATTTTGGAACCAGGTCCTTTGACTAAAAGTATTAAAGCTTTCTCTGTATTACACTGCCTTATCCCATTACTCTTCTACGTTTTAGGATAAGGAAGTAAGGTAAGACATGATGACCACTGCTAGAATTACCTGGGCTCGAATTCTACCTCAGATGCTGTGTGACCTTGGACAATTCGTTAAACCTCCTAAGGCCCCGGTTCCTCATGTGAAAATAAAGGGGTTGAATTTCATGGCCTCTAAAATCCCTTCCAGCTCTAAACCTATTATCTATGGTCCTTTATTCAGGATGGTATTAGTAAAAGTGAACAAGGTCAGAGAAAGGCAGAAACACAGACCTAGCTGGTATGTCAAACTATAATGAAACCCTTTTATAATGCTAGTAATGGGGAACAGGAATAATATCTATTTTCTAAGTTAACTAAGTTAGATTTGGATTACATGAAGAATATATTGGGAGTGAGATGGGGGAGGAAATGTGATTTGAACATGTTGTATACCAAAATCCTTAATACTAGTTAACTGTGCCATAATAGACTCTGTGTGTGTGTGTGTGTGTGTGTGTGTGTGTGTGTGTGTGTGTGTGTGTATAGCCAGGCATATGGGAGGTAGAACACTGGAATGGGAGTCAGGTGACTGGATCTTATCTCGTCTTTATACTGGAGCAAGTTACTTCTAGTAAGGCTGAAACGGGAGTGAATAGAGCTCTAGACCTGGAGTTAGGAAAACCTAAGTTTAAATTCTTCCTCTCATATTTGCTATATGTATGACCCTGGGCAAGTCCCTTAACTCTGTTTACCTCAACAGTAAAATGGGGATAATAATAACACGTACCTTAAAGGGTTGTTATGAGGATTAAATGAGATAATATTTGTGAAGCTCTTAGGACAGTGTCTGGCACACAGTAGGTAGTATATAAATGTTAGCTATTACTATTCTTCTTCTTGTTATTACATCTTTGGACATGTTTTCCCAATGAGAATACAATGAGGGGGCTGAACAAGATGCTGTTTCAGCTTCTGTTCAGCTCTTAACATTTTCAGTCTATGGGAGAGAGGGTAGATGTCTTTGCTAGTACAATGCCATTATTAACTGGGAAGAGCTAAATGGCAGGGATGGTTCCTCCAGAAGTCAGTGTAGACAGATGCCCATGTTCTCTTAGTCTGCCAAGGTTTAGTTAAAATAGCTAACTCTTAGGTGAGTTGAAATAGCTCTGAACTTGTAGATCCAAGGCTTGTGATTGAGTCATGCCTTCAGTGATAGCCTTACATCACTGAAATGTGGGAGGATCCATGAAATGCCACTTCTCTATTATGCTGTGTGCAATGAGGATATTTCTTAGGGAGACAGTCTGGAGGAGCTCCTGTGGAAAGGTTTACTTGGAAACTCATGGGAAAGAGATTCTGTGGCTAACAAGAGTTAAAAATACCAATTAGAGGTATATATATGTATATACATATATAGCTATAGATCCTTATTGCAATTCAACCTATATTTTTTTGCCAAGATCCCAGAAAAGTCTATCCTCAGATGTAAACGACATAGGTGAGGCAATAATAATAATATCTGATATTTATACAGCACTTTACCTTTATTATCTAATTTGACCTTCACAATAAATGTATGAAGAAGGTGTTCTTATTATCCCCATTTACAAGTAAAGAAACTAAGGCTCAATAAATTGAAGTAATTTGCCTGGGTGGGTAAAAAATAAA
The DNA here is from genome assembly GCA_011680675.1 of Gymnobelideus leadbeateri. Lineage (NCBI taxonomy): Eukaryota > Metazoa > Chordata > Mammalia > Diprotodontia > Petauridae > Gymnobelideus > Gymnobelideus leadbeateri. Next base: position 30,555 of record WOXC01002289.1, read on the forward strand.
TGTCAAAGGTGGTATTTAAAGGATTCCTGACACTTGACTTCAAGTCTAGCATTCTGTCACATTATAAAAAATAGAGATAAAATACCTACATCAATGTAGCATATAATTATTTGTTGGTCCATCTTGTCTTAACAGACATTGTGCCCATTAAAAAAAAATCTGCTGTAAATATTGGAATGTAAGTATTATTGCTCTGTCTTCTAGGGTCCCTAGAAAAGAACTGAAATTGAATTAGTTTTCAGCTTGGGACTGTTTTTGATCACTGACATAAAAAAACAAGCAGATACTAGAGGTTTTTGAGGCACCCCAGTACATACGAGATAAAATGGAATTTCTCCAAAGTATGTGAACAACTTCAGGAACTAGATTTGATGATGTGAATGAATTTTCACAAAAAGCAACAGAAAAATGAGCAAAACTTTGGATTACATGAGAGCCTGTCTTTGGACACTCAGGCTCAAGAAGCATGTATCTTTTATTGTGTGTAGGCCAGAAAGAACTTGAAATTTTCTTTTGACAGGAAGTTAATTCATCTGCTCTTTCCTGACCTTTATGGAGGTAGTCAGGCCTTCTGACCCTCAGATACTTATAACCTCCTAAGTTAACTATTCTAGTCAACAACTACCCATTCCAATATACAACAGCCCAAGACTTGGGGAGGGAAGAGAGAGGGAATAAACCCAACCTCAAAGAAAACGGTCTTTTTTTTCCTTTAAAAAAATCAAAACAGCAATTTGTGGCCATGAGTTCTCCAAAAGGATCATAGACCTGGAGGTAGACTGGAGCTAAGAGGTCATGAAATCCAATCTATTCATTTTATAGGTGAAGAAACTGAGGCCCAAGGATATTTGATATCTTACCCAAAGAGAGACAGATGGGATTTTGACTGGGTCCTCTGACTCCAAAGTTGGTTAGCACTCATTCCACTGCTTAAGAGGAGGTTGCTTTAAAAATAAATAAATATGAAATTTTTTAAAAAGAGGAGGTTGCTTTGTTTGAAGCTGCCTGTAAGTATTCTCTAAAGAGACTTATCCTTATGGGTGTTTGCTGAAACTACAGCAAGCAGCTGCAGATCCTTGTTTGGCCTGGGCCCCTATGACATCCTGTCTCTGGCAAGACTGCTGTCTTTCTCCTGCCTGGACACTGACCAAGTTACTGCTCTTATGCATCATCTTCACAAGTTTTTTCCCTCCACCCTAATAAGTTGTAACCTGCCTCATCACCCACTTGATCCTCACCCTTCTGAATCATCCCAGATCTTCTGTTCATAATGTCCTCTAGATAGTGGAAAACAGCATGTATCCACTAATGCATGCGTTCCCAAATAAAAATGCATTGTGCCAGCAAGAATACCTGAGAGCAAAGATGTCAAATACCCAACCTCCCTTGTAGCCCGACACTCCCTAGTACAGCCAGAGAAAGACAAAAATGTCAATTGGGAAATATTTAGCAAAATAACTAAAAAATACAACAGAATTAAGATAATGTTAATATGTGGTTTTCTAAGTCAAGGTGCTACCCATTGGGATCTTTATGAATGGTTTAGTGGCTGATGTTTCTGTTTGTGTTTGATGCCATTGCTTTAGAGTATATCCCAGACCAACCTGAAAAAAAGCAAAAAGGTTCAAAATTCTTCCTGTCTGCAATCTGCTCTTCAAATTAAGAGTGAAGGGCAGCTAGGTGGTACAGTGAATAGAGCACCAGCCCTGGAGTCAGGAGGACCTGAGCTCAAATCCAGCCTCAGACAATTGACATACTTAAAAGCCGTGTGACCTTGGGCAAGTCACTTAACCCCAATTGCCTTGCCTTCCCCACCTCCAGAAAGATTAAAAAAAAAAAAGAGTGAAAAGATACATTGTCAAAGAATAAAATAAAAGACAAGGCCCAGGTGGAAATAAAACAGTCAATATACAAAATGAGTTTTGTATCTGCTTGGCTGGCCTCAAGCCTCCCTATGCTCCTTACCATGTCTGAATGGATAGTTGTTTGAGAGGCTATGTGGTACAGTAGAAACAGGGATGGATTTGGAGTCTGAGGACCTGAGTTCAAATCTTGACTCAGATATTTATTAACAGTATGGCCCTGGTCAGGTCACTTTCTTGGCTTCACCTCTTCATCTGTAATATTAGAGGAGTAGACTAGATGGTTTCTGAGGCCTCTTATAACTCTAAATCTGTAATCCTGACATATGCAACACAGATTTAGAAATCTATTTGTTCATGTTTCTTAAATGTGATATATTGGAAATACGTTTTAAATTATCTTATATTTTGATTCCTTTCCAATAATCCATAAATCCCTCTCTAAGCAACTGAGATAGGAAGCTGCCCAGGGCCAAGACTACTTCTAGCTCCAATAGACCTTAGTGATGCCTAATTACAGTCTGAGTCTCTGATGTTAAGACAAGAACATGGTAGGTCTGCTTAGGGGTCACGCCCAATATCCTCTGGCAGTATTCACAGGACAGCTCAGACTGTTTCATAATTCATGAATTTAATGTTTAAAGGTTGGTTGGGATGAAGCTCCTTCTGGAGTTTGATCAAAGACCATTTCATTAGGCTAAACACAAAGGGCTTAAGAGAGGAGCTTTAGATCAAATCAGCCTCAGATCTCCAAGGATGGAGTGGTAGAAGGGGCATCACACACAGAAACAAATCTTTTCCCACACACTGAGTCCCTTTTTTAAAAAAGGAAGCCACAGGAAGCTATGCTTCTGTTTGGCCTGCATAAATATCCAGGTTTTACTTCTTGGCATTTTCACCGTCCTCTTCCCCTGATCAATCTAGCACTTAGGGGCTGCAGTGGTTAGACAGTTGGACTTGAAATCAAGAAGACAGACTCAAATTCTTTATCAGACCCTTCCTAGCTGGACAAGCCACGAAAATTCTATCTGCCTCAATTCCTCATCTGTAAAATGGGAATGATAACAATAATACCCACTTTCCCAAGGCTTGTGGTGAAGATCAAATGAGACAACACATGTAAACTGCTTAGCAAATCTTAAAGCAATATACAAATGCTAGCTAGCTATTATTGTGCTTCAGTCTGGTTGGCATAGTTGCTAGAGTGCTAAACAAATAGAATGAACTGAGTCTGAATCTTACCTCAGGCACTAATTAGCAAGTCACTTACCATCTTTGTGCCTCAGTTTTCTAATGTGTAAAATGAGGGAGTTGGACTCAGTGGCCCTACTCTAAGTCTATGATCCTCTGAACTTGAATTTCTTAAGTGCCTACTATGTGCCAGGTAGAATAAAAAGGTTTGGTGCTTTGCAGGGAGTAAGCTCTCAATTAAAATTGACTAAATGATTTGGTTAAGCTAGACATTTGATGGTGGCAAATGCTTCTGTCCTGAAGAAAAACCCGGAGTTCCTCAGCTTTTTAGTGCTTGACTGTTGTAAGCCTGGATTATGTGAAGAATTCATCTAGAAGACAAATTCATTTAAGACTGAGAAGGGAGAAACCACAAGAAAAGACATTATATTTCAATGGAATGTGCCATGGGAGGAGGGGATATCAGGGAAGGAGAAGAGGATTTTCAAACAGAGACTCTGGGACACCAAAAGGCTAAGACAGTGTAAGAGAGAAGGGCTCAAATCAGACCAGATAGTATCCCACCCAGGATATCTTCACTGAGGTTATTCTTGCTGACAGTAATAAACTCAAGGTTTTTTTTTACATATCTATGTCCTGGGATAAAATTCCTATTACCACACCCTGGTTATACATATGGTTTCATTAATATTTAAATATTATTCAAATTAAATTCAATTAAATATTAATATAATTCCATCTCATCAAATCCACCTTCTGCAAATTATGTTATCATTGCATGTTGTTTCTAATGTTTATGTGTTGCCCATTACCCTTTTAATAAAGTTGCACCCTCATTAGTACCTGGAAATATCATTCCCCTCCTCTCTCTTTTCTGCTGACATATCAGAAAACATTTATGTTTTTGCAGACATTGGGGAACATGACAAGGAGAAACAGACCCAATAATTTAATGACAGCCCAGAGTAACAGAATAAACACCACGTTTTGACTCAATCGACTTAGGTCCTAGTCCCTTTCTGAAAGTAATGATGTGTGATGTTGGGCAAGTGAAATCACCCCTTCATTATAAGGCCTATATTATAAGGATTATAGAGCCAGAGCCAGAAGGACCCTCGGAGACCATCTAGTCCAACCCCCTCATTTTGCAAGTAAGGAAACTGAGGGCTGGGGAAAGGAAGTGACTTGGCCAGGGTCACTCAGGTTAATATCACAGGCAGGATTTAAACTGAGGTCCTCTGCCTCCCCAGTAAGTGGTCTTACCATTGTAACAGACCAGATCAAAAACCACACATTAGCAACCTGTAAACAGCAATTCTTGCCCCAAGGGAAGCTCCACAAAACACATAGAGGTGAAAGGTAGATGGGGAACAAATTCCTCTGAGGCCAGGGGAGAGACCTCAAACAAGGTCCTGGGGGAAGAATGAGACTGTGGAGCACCACGGGGCTACCATAGCAGGAAAGAGCAGGGGCAGAAGGGGCAGAAGGGGCAGAAGCCAGATCAACAGTGGGCTCACCTGGGTGTGGCTGCTGGGTCTGATTTCTACTGCTGTCTGGGTGCTTAACTCAGTTATTTCTAAATATCGGTCCCTGAAACAAAGATCTAGTTGCCCCACCCTAGTTATGGCTCTGCATCTAAACCACAAAAAAAAAAAAAAAAAAGACATTTCTTTTAAAGGATTTTTCTTCCATTGCAAAAATTTCTTTTCAAGATATTTTATTCCTCATCTTCAGTATTAAAGCATTTTTTTCTGGTGTCCTATATTGAATGATGGTGGTGAGAGCTTGAAAGAAGGGCTTGATTCCTAATTCTACTCGTAATTGGCGAGACTAAATTGATACCTCCAAAGAGCCTGGACCTCATGATCTTTAGGACCCCTCCCCTGACCTGAGGCAGTCATGCAGAAGAACAAGTATGTGCACAGTGTTGCTTCAGTTACTTACCCTATTAGGTTGCCATAGAAACAAAACCATGTGAGAGATAACAGTGTGGGCACTGACGGGTTTTGCTACAAAGATTCGTCTTTGTAGTTAGTTTAAGGGAATAAGTGGGTAAGTAAATGAATGAGTGAAAAAGCAGTCATGTCATAATGGATAGAGTACTGAACATGGTGTCTGGAAGACTTGAGTTCAAATACTGCCTCCTACACTTACTGAGTGACCCTGAGCAACTCACCTAACTTCTCTGTGCTTCAGTTTCCTTATCTTTAAAATAAGGAAATTGGACCCAATAGTTTTCCTAGGGTTCTTCCCAGCTCTAAATCCATGATCTTATCCTAAAATTCTACCAGATGTGCTGTTCTTTTAAAACTATATCAGATTCATTCCTTTTTCAATTATTATTCAATTCTCACCTAAATCTTCCACCAACAAGTCAAATTCAGTTATACTAGGGGTGGGAAGATAATACAGGGAGTTGAAGATCCAAATCTAAACTTCATTTCATAAAATAGCAAATTTTGTTCCAGGGGCAAGCATCTCAAAACACAAGATGGGAGGGAGGGGTATTGACAAATCCAGTTGAGGTTAGGGTGGGGGGAGAAAACAGGGAGAGATCACAGACAGGGGATGCTGGGAGGCCGGGTGGCTGTCACAGTGAGGGAGAATATACTGGGGATACAAATGCAAAAGTGACATACACAGTCCCTTTTCCCAAGGAACTGATGCTTTAACAGGGAGAGACAACACATCTGGGGTTGTGGTAACCAGGGAGGGGTGTTTTCAGAGGGTGGTAGAGGCAAACCATAGGGGAGCTGATTGACAAGCCCTTCCCATTAATAACAGCAGTATTGATTGGCCTGTGTTTGGTGGAAGCTGAGTGTTCTGTGCAGGGCCAGGTGCCATACTCATCAAAGCAGAGCAGATGACAAGGTGCAGTGACCCAGAAGATTTAGTAGCAGCGGCAGGCAAGGCTGATGGTCAAAAAAGGTGGGGGAGGGACGGATCTATGTGAATTTCCAGTTGACTTTTTTTCTAGGATCAGTTGCCTTTACTTACTTTATTAATGAAAAATAATGATTACAACCCAAATGATAGTGAATGAGGATGTGCAACTTGCCAGAAAGATTTATGTTCATTACCAGAGCTATTTACTGAGTAAATTCCATATTGCTTATAAAGTCAATATAGTTGTTGCAGAAAAATAAATACCCATTTCCAGTTGATCTCAACAATGATTGAGACTGATTATCCTGGGGCAGCTAGGTGGTGCAGTGAATAGAGCACTGGCCCTGGAGTCAAAAGGAACTGAGTTCAAATTCAGCCTCAGACACTTAACACTTACTAGCTGTATGACCATGGGCAAGTCACTTAACCCCAATTGCCCTGCCCTCCCCCCCTCCAAAAAGAAAAAAAGAGAGACTGATTATCTATTATAGGCAATAGTATCTGGTGGTCCTCTGTTCCAAGGGGAAGAGTTAATGGTAAAGTCACATCAGAAGGCTTCACATCTATAGGTTTTGACATGGAATCTTGTTCATTAAAAGTGTTATCTCCCCATGGTAGAATCTCAGATCCATAATGGACTTTTGTTTTGTGCTTCTTCAAATTTTTCATACAGGAATTTCCAGATAATTCACAAATAAATGGACTTTCCCCTGTATGGGATCAAAAATGTTTGTTGAGCTCTCCTGAGGAAATGAAACTTTTCCCACAAATACTACATATGTATGGTTTTTCACCTGTATGTTTTTGAGAGTGAGTTATGAGGGAACTAGACACTGCAAAAGCTTTCCCACACATATCACACAGATGAGGTTTTTCTCTATTGTGCTGATGAACATGGTAAGTCAGCTTGCTGGCCTGAGCAAATCTCTTTCCACACCTGTCACACACATTTGGCCTAGGTGACTCAACACAGCACAATGGACCCTACCTCTGGAATGAGGACATTTAGACTTAGAAGAGACCTTTGGTAATCATCCACTCAGTCCTAAACCCCTCATTTTACAGAAGAGGAAATGGTCAGAGTAATAAAGCAACCTGACTAATATCTTCATTTCTAAGTGTTTGTGGAAGGGGAGGTCCTAGGAAAATTTCTGACTTTCCCATGTAAAAATATTGGGAGTATGCATTAATTTTTTTTAAGCCTGGCATAAAATTTAAAGATTTTAGGCTGTGCCAGTTATAAGTTCTCAAGCCAAATTTCTGTAATAGAAGACAGGACAGGTTATTCCCCAAGTTACTATGTGGCTATTTCAATGCTAGGTGGTACAGAGGATAAGGTACTGGGCCTGGAGTCAGGAAGGTTTGAGTTCAAATCCAGTCTCAGACACTTACCGACTCTGTGACTCTGGGTAAGTCACAGAACCTTAGTTTGCTTCAGTTTCCTCATTTGGGCTGTTGTATACTTCCACCAGTGCCCCATTGGTGGGCCCTTGAGTGTTGAGAATAATGAGAGACAGGGTTGTAATCAATAGTCTGTTTATTACAGGACCATTTCATACAGAGCCAAAGATTCAAGGAGCACACAGAATTTTTATGCCCCCCAAGAGAATGTAGATAATGTAGGAAAATCCTATCAAAGGAATGCAGATAATGTAGAAGATAATGCTGTTTACTATTTACCCTTGCTTAAGGTTAGTTATTTATTAGGGTTTTATTCTAGGACCAGAGCCAGAGGCATAAACAAAAAGGATTACATGCCCTCTTGCTTATCTGCCCTGTAACTTTTGTAGGTAACTGTATAGTACAGGGGAGTGAGGTCAAGGGACCCCAAAACATTCCCTTCATAATACATCCTCTTGCTTGTCTGCCCTGTAGCCTTTCAGACAATAATATAGGGGTGGGGAACATTTCATTTAGCAAAGCCGGGAGACTTCTGAAAGTTTGCTTCAGTTGTAAGGATCAAATGAGCTAATAAATATAAAGTGTTTAACAAAGTAAGCACTATATTGTTATTGTTCCTTTGTTTTCAGTCATGTTGTAAGGGCAAGCAAAGTCTGTACTATATAGCTAGCTATTCAAGTGCCTTTGAACCTCATTTTTGATTGTATCAAGAGTCTGTTGGAAACAGTATACAGTGTGTTGCCCTTTATAGGCCTAAGGGAATTTAAAGACCTTCCCTGTCCTTAATAGGCCTAAAATAATCACCTGGAGCCCATAGTAGGAGGACCTTGCTGAAAGGAAGGAACAGGAAGTATGAAACAGGAAGGCGCAGAGCAGAGAAAAGCTGAAGCAGAACTAGGAGAGAAAATATTTGAGATGATGTGGGCACTCTGTTGTTCTGTCTATGTTGGTGTTACTTGGTCAGACAGAAGCATTCTATTGAGAGAGGACTTTACTGTTCTTACAAAAGTCCTGAAAGAAGACTTTACTGTTGATCTGTTGATTTGTGTTACTTTGTTAGACAGAAAGTGAATTGAGATAATAGTACTGGTAATGTGTATAAATGTTTCTGTAGCTCTGCTAAGCTTAATGTGTGTAAATATTTTTGTATCTCTGTTAAGCTTTGTCTTCATAGAAACAGAAAGTGCAAAGGGCTTGGAGTGGAGCAGTAGCTGTGAGCTGAGATATAGAACAGGAATGGAGAACTGCCTTCATGTGAATCTAGGCAAGAGTTGGGAATAGTCAGTTTGTGGAAGAGGAGTTGAGGGGTTTGAAAGCGAGCCTCAAGTCAAGATGAAAGAGGACTACTTGGGTCCTCTATACTGACTGATGAGATTGTGACTTATTGTGACCTAGGGATGGTATTTGTATTTTCTGCTGCCCTTTAAGGATGATTGGAAGCTAGTCAAGATGAAAAAAAGACTTTACTTGGATACTGTGTATTAATTGAAGAGATTGTGACTTACTGAATGTTATGTTTTGCTTAAAACTATGTGGCCACCTTAATAATAAGTTATGTTATATTATTGTAAATGTTGTGCTTTTGTTTCTTGAATGTTTTACTTTGGTTTATTGCTGAATAAATAGAGAGTTCACTATACTATGTGATTAGATGCTTTAAGTTATTCACAGCAGCAGTCTTCAGGAGAGCTGCTTGTGATTGACTTTACACACGTCCAACTCTTTGTGACCCTATTTGAGGTGTTCTTGGCAGAGATGCTGGAGTGGTGTTTCTTCTCCAGCTCATTTTACAGATGAGGAAACTGAGGTAAACAAGATTAATTGACTTGCCCAGGGTTGCACAGCTAGTGTCTGAGGTCAGATTTGAGCTCAAAAATATAAGTCTTCCTAACTCCAGGCCCTATATTTATCCATTGGGCCACCTACATGCCCAGGCACTATATAAATATCAGCAATTACCATTAGTAGCTATTTTTCTGATGTAAGATTGTACTATTCTACCTGCCCACCCGGGCTATAAACTCACAGACTCATAGATTTAGAGGTAGATAGTATTCCAGAGTACAGCTAGTCTAAGACTCTCATTTCACAGATGAGGAAATTGAAGTCCAGAAATTTAAACAGTCACATTCTTTAAAGGTAGTAGTGTCAAACTCAAACAGAAATAGGGCCACTAAACCATACTTCAGGGTCATTGTGGGCATATATTAACTTAGAAAATGATATATTGGGGGGCAGCTAGGTGGTGCAGTGAGTAGAGCACCAGCCCTGGAGTCAGAAGGAGCTGAGTTCAAATCCAGCCTCAGACACTTAACAACAACAAAAAAAACTAGCCTTGTGACTTTGGGCAAGTCACTTAACCCCAACTGCCCTACCTATCCCCTCCAAAAAGAAAAAAAAATACAAAATAAAACCAAAGGGGCAGCTAGGTGGCGCAGTAAGTAGAGCGCCAGCCCTGGAGTCAGAAGGACCTATGTTTGGATCTGACCTCAGACACTTAACGTACACACAAACAAAAACCTAGCCGTGTGACCTTGGGCAAGTTACTTAACCCCAATTGCCCTCCAAAAAGCAAAAAAAAAAGAAAAAGAAAATGATATATTAACCTTGTTTATGTCAAATATTTCCCATAATCGGGTTCAAACTCCAGAGTGTTGTAGCTACTTGCAGCCCTGGCCAGTGCTTGATACCTCAACTGAATCACCAGGATACCTTGTATCCTCCTTTTCATTTAGTCTACCAATACCTTCTTAGTACCCAGCTTGGGCAGCTGCCACTTGACTAGAGTTCAGAATTCTTTGAAAGCCTTTTAAAGTTAGCAGTTCAAGCCCTAATTCTTAGTGAAATTAAAACCATAATAATATTAGTCATACTTTCAGCATAACTCCTGCCACTACCATCTTATATAATATTCTGTCCAGATGAAAATGGGTTGTCCCTCAAAATGATTTTCATTTGGTCAGATTTGGATCAAGAAGTCATGTTTTAAGCCCAAGAAACCAAATGATTAACATAAAATACCCAAGAAGCCCTCATTATGTTTGATGTCTCTGTTATTTGGGGAGGGGATATTTTCATTGGTGTTAGGAATTCCCAGCATAGAAATTCCATCCAGCAGATCAACTTCTCTGCAACTTATTCTAAATATTTACCCAGACAATGAGAAGTTAAATGACTTTCCTGTTGATGGGGTGCTTGGGATATATATTTGTAACATTAGTCTATGTCTGTAATATCAGTTTGTAAATGGGGTGCTTTGGGATCTATATCTGTAAAAGCAATTTGTAAAACCAGTCTGTAAAATCACACTTCCCCCTCCCCATTCTCAAAGCATTAACACTGCCCCTTCCCCCTGCCAGCACTCTGCCCAGCAACAATTCATGAACTGTTTATCTCGGCTGGGAACAATAACAAGCTACCTATGAATCCTTCACTAAACTATCTATAAACATTAGGCAAATGTTATGTCCCTTAGTAGAGTGACCAGCTGCACCATGAATCCTTCAGTGTCCTATCTATAGGTTAACTCCTTAGCCAATTATACCCATACTGTGTTTCCGTTGGCCTTGGTTCCCAACATCCATCTTGTCAAACATGACATTGATGGGTGGCAGACTGGGCACTCCTCAGTTGGCAGTGACTGATGGCTGACTTAGTGATGTGTCAGGCCGAAAACCATACCTCCAGGTAGCCCCCCCCTCCTTGGGCTATTTCCCAGTGAATTTTGGGTAATATGCCTGTGCAGTTGATATTAAAAGTACATGTTCCTTAAGCACTGTTCACTCCTTAACTCCTCCCTAATCCTACCCTTACTCACCTAGTTAGCATAACTGACACCATATTTACTGTCTTGACTCCTTAAAACTATATACCTGTGGCTTCTGTAAGTTTGCAGGTTCCCTAAGAACCCTTTGCCCGCTGTGCCATACAGCATAACAATAAACTTTTACAATCTCGGCTTCCAAGTTTACTTGAGCCTGGTGAATTCCTTCCAGACTGAATTGCAGGGTTTCTGGTCACTGACAGTGACTAGGGTCCCTGGTAGAACCTATTACCCTTCCCTCATTACTGTGATCTAGTGTATGTGAGAAATAAGACTTGAACCCAGGTTTTACTGACTTCGAGGCTGATTCTCCATTCACCATGCTATGCTGATCTATGCCTCAACAGATAGGAAAAGCAGTCCTCATTGAACATTAGCTCATTAACCTCCACACTTCTGCTTCTTTATCCATTAAAAAAAAAAAAAAGGAATTATTGGATTCTGTGGCTACTAAGGTCCCTTGGTCTAAATCTATGTTACTATGAATGTTGTCCACTCTCTTCAGTGTTCTGTGAGCGGATTGTACTGAGCAAAGTGCTGAGCAAAGCCACTTTTGCCCGATCCCCTCCCCCTCACTACACAAAATGAGGGTGACTCATTCATTCCAGGAGCTGAAGAAACAGAAGGAGATGCTTTTCTAGCAGAGAGCATGACAAGCTATGGCTGTTTGTGGATGGGCTGGGGGTGGGGAGGGGAAGGAGAAGAGAACATTTAAAGTCTAGGACCAGCAGTTTTCTTCTTCTCACACCTATTTCATCCAAGCTCCTCCACCCATTTTTAGGCTCATCATTAGCATTCCCTGACAATTCCTCAGACAACAGCTTTGTCTTCCTTGTCTCTTTCATCTTGTCCCCACCCTACTTCCAACATCTTTTAGTTGGTCTAAATTTTTTTCTCCTTTTCCCCCTCCCCATCTCTTCCTACTTCTTCCCTGGGACTTTGCTTCATTTTGTCTGAGAGAATCTAATTACCCCCAAAGGTAAGGGATTTTTGCCTTCCTAATTCTTCTGCAAAGCCACCCCTACCCAAGTGGTGACAGTCCTTAGTTCCTTTTTTCTCCCAAATCCTCCCATCCCCCAAGTTGGTCTGCATCAACCTTACTGACCACAATTATAAGCTACAAAGGTTTTATTTTTCTTTTAATTTAAGGGAGAAGGTGAGAGGAGGGAGATAAAAGATAATTTTATAAATGTTTTAAAAATTAATCTTAAAAAAAGAAAGCCTTTAGTTGCTACAGTGTTGGTCTAGGGTGACAGAATAGAGAGCTAAATGTTCTTTAAAACACTGGTACAGAGGGGCAGCTAGGTGGTGCAGCAACAGAGCAGCAGCCCTGGAGTCAGGAGGACCTGAGTTCAAATCTAGCCTCAGACACTTAACATAAAAACTAGCCATGTGACCTTGGGTAAGTCACTTAACCCCAATTGCCCTTCCAAAAAAAAAAGGCAAAAAAAAAAATCACTGGTAAAAGGGATTCCTCTCTTGGGAATTTAAAGTTCATTACAACCTGGCCCCATTCTACCTTTCCAGGCTTATACATTTTGACTTTCCTTCCTGTACTTCCCCAGGCCAGTCTAAGGGGCCTTTCTTCCCTTCTCCACATAAGATTCTGCTAGAATAAGTCCCTTAAAGGCAGGGATTTTTTTCATTTTGTTATTCAGTCAACAAACATTTGTTTAGAACTTCATTAGTGTGACTTATGAAATGCAATGAAAGGCAAAAACACAAGGCTTTCACTCAAGCTCATTTTGGATCTTCAAGACCTAACACAGAGCCTGGCACAAAGCAGGTTTGTTGACTGTTTGAGGGGGATGACATTCTTTGTTGTCTTTCCTGGGCAATGGTGGGAAAGCTTTATTGTTTAGAGGAAAGGAAATGAAGGAAATAAGCATTTATATAGATTCTGTTTGCTAGTCACTGTGCTAAATACTTTTTACAAATATTATCTTATTTGATCCTCAAAACAACCTGAAATCATCATCCCCTTTTACAGTTGAGGAAACAGAAGTTAAGTGACTTGGCCATAAGTGTCTGAGGCTAGATTTTAACTCAGGTCTTCCTGACACCAAGCCCAGTACTCTATCCACTACACTACCACCTGCCTCCAAATGTTTAGGGCAACATAATGTGACCTGAAATATGATGGTGTCTGTAGCAAAACAAAGGGCACCAAGATTTTACTGTATTTTGGTGTATGCATCACAAGTGCTATTAATTTAACCTTCTCAGAACAAGGGGACAAAATCACTTGATCAGAATGGAGAGAAAATGCATTAGTGAGGGTAAAATTGGTTTTACTGTATTCCACAAACATGAAGGGATGTTTTTCACCTAGAAAAGAGCTGAAAAGTCAAAGTAGGCTGCTTAAACTCAATGAGGCAGGGCAAGGATTAGTTCAGTGCCTTAAGTGTTCGCTGAAAGAAAAGATAAATTAAGTGGACCTTGCCTAATATTGGGGGATAGAAAGGTATTGTTGAGTAGTGAGCACACTTTTTCCTAATCTGTTTTTTGAAGACAAATTCCTACTAGGAAAAGTGAAAGCATTTTTAAAATTTTCAAACCACCATTGGTCATTTTCATGGTGATGAGGTATGGGCTCTGGGAGCCCCCTTGATCTCTCCTTGAGTACTTGAGGTACAGGCTCTTGAACTCTGATTAAATCATCTCATTTGATGAGGCATTTGCATAAGGCAATACATTGTGGCTGAGCCCAAGCCTGTTACTAGACTTCCCAACCTTGAGCCAGTTAAAATATCAATCCACCCTTGAACTGGCCTAGACCACCATTGTTTGTGGTTTCCAGGTGGCCTCCAGCAACTTCTCACCCTTAATCACTCATAGACCTCATTAACTCCTTCTGAAGACCCTCCCCAAATTCCTTCCCTAGACCACCCCTAGATTCCTCCCACAACCTTCTGTATATAAGACCGCATCCTGTCTTCATGTTTGTGAGAGCACCATAGAATGACCTAGCACAGACTTATTCTGTGTCTAATGGAAGCAAACTTTTAATAAACTTTACTTTTCTTTGGCTAAGAAGACTTGAGTCGGGCGGCTCAGTGGCCCAGTGAGTAGAGTGCTGGCCCTGGAGTCAGAAGGACCTGAGTTCGGATCCAGCCTCAGACACTTAACGCACATACAAATAAAGAACCTAGCCATGTGACCTTGGGCAAGTTACTTAACCCCAATCGCCCTCCAAAAAGAAACAAAAAAATTCCTCATTTTAGGGGCGGCTAGGTGGCGCAGTGAGTAAGAGCGCCGGCCTCGGAGTTGGGATGACCCGAGATCAGATCCAGCCTCAGAAAATGAGCACCCACGCATAAACAATGACTAGCCCTGTAACCTTGAGCAAGTTACTTAACCCCAATTGCTTTAAAAAAAAAAAGAAGACTTGAGTCGAATTCATTTGGCAGGACCCAGCGTGTTGGTATTTTGGGGTATCCAGAGCAACCCTAACCCTCTTTGTGGGTTATCTTCAATGGTATCTTCTCTACAGAGGAAACATCATTGCTCTAGGAAGATAAAACCTTCTTAAAGAAAAACCATGTTGCTCAGTGCCCCTGTCTGAAAATTGACCATAGCAGCAAAGTGTCGGAATGTAGATGTTGTACCCCAATAAAGCAAGACAGAAGATCCTCAAGATTAAATTTAAAAAGTGGATTTTATTACCACGGGACTGTTGGGGTGCATGGTCACCCAAATCGGACAGTGCTTTGACACAGCCATTGTGCCAGTTTTATAGAGGTTCCATGGCCAGGTTAAGTAAGCTGAAATTACAGTGATGTAAGCTGAAACTACAGTGATTGGTCAGTGTACATTTGAATTTCCCACTGGTGCAAACCCTAGGCTGAGACTCTGGCTCACAGGATCAATTAGGGGAAAGGAAGGGGTAGGGGTAGTACTTGTTTACAGAACAATAGGGGAAGGGAAGGTGGAGTTCTGTTTTACAAATTAATGATGGGAAGGGGAAAGGTTGAGTTGTCTGCTTTACAAATGAAGGGAAGGGGAGGTTGGAGTTTACAAATCAATGAAGGGAAGCGGAAAGTGGAGTTGTGTCTAACAGTAGCAAGACTAGCAGAAAACTGGTAAAAATTGCTGGTAAGAGTGTCCAGTAGTTATAGGAGTGAAGGTTGGGTGGGAGGGTATTAAGTTGAGACTGTGCCAGGGCTGTGCTTTGGGGTTGTTGGAATCCTGAAATGTAAAGGTGCAGGGAGAGTCTGCCTGGAAAAAATTCAACAACTCAAGTCTTTCAGTCAAAATGGTAAGGTTTATTATAATGGCAATAGCAACCCCCTAGATTCTTAGGGAATCTGCAACTTAATGATGCTTATATACAAAAAGGACAGTGAAAAGACCTGGATGGAATTAAGAAGTCTGGGGTGGGCCAAGAGAGGATTGTGAAAGGACTGCCTAATATCTAGGGGGGCTGCAGTGGGCCAGATGCCTTGACAAGACTGAGCTGCTAAATTGTATGGGAAAATTCTGGGACTGGGTTGCTTTCAAAGGCATAGCCTTCTCCTTTTAGAGGTCCAAGTCGCATCATCACCAGCATATGGCTGAATCCTGAAGTAAATCAAACTCATAAGTGGAGGAATAAAGCATCTTTAATTGATATAACAGGGTAGCAAAACTACTACCCTGGAGGATGTCCCAGCAGTGGACTAAGGTTCTTATCCTTTTAGGAGAAAAGGGGAAAGGAGTCACATTAGATAGTGAGGCCTTCACTAGACACTAGCCACCATTGGCAATCAACAAGAAAAACTACTTCATTCTGGCCCTTTTGCCCTTCATGCCATGAATCCCAACAGAAGTGATAAGGACATCTGGGACCACTTTATGGTTGATCTGGTTCAAGCTAGCTTTGTTTACAAGGAAAGGTCCCAGAGTGGATACTTAGGGTATGTAGTGCCAATGCAATATTTACAGCACCCCCACCATCATGATAAAGACCATGACTATTGAAGTGGCAGTTAGGTTCCCATAGTGCTAGCTCCTACACAAGACCTTTCACAAGGCCCCTCAGAGGGCCCCAGGAATCTAGTGTAAAGGTATGACCGTTGTGAAACCTTGCCCTTCACCTGCCTTGTAACCAAGATGTAACTAAAACAAAGAACTGCCCCGTTAGCTTGCAGCCCCCCGCCTTAGTTTACATCCCTATGTAGCAACAGTTGCCTTGCTGACCACTGTTTGTTTCAGGAAGTACTTTTTACTGTATAAAAGCTTGCTGGACAGACTCCTTAGGGCTGCTTACCCTTTTGGGGATATCCACCGGCTAATAAAAGCACTCCCCAAAGTATTAATTGGCTATGCCGTCCTGTATCTGCATTAATTGTCCATTACACTATAACTATTGCATAACGTTTGATTGCAAAATATGTCAGACTCTCCAGAACATGCTGGGTCTTGCCAAATGAATTCGACTCAAGTCTTCTCTATGGCACTCTCACCATTCAATGGCACTCTCACAAACATGAAGATAGGATGGGGTCTCATATACAGAAGGCTGTGGGAGGAATCTAGGGGGTGGTCTAGGGAAGGAGTTTGGGGAGGGTCTTCAGGAGTTAATGAGGTCAATGAGTGATTAAGTGAGTGGGAAGTAGCTGGAGGCTACAGACAATGGTGGGCTAGGCCAGTTCAAGGGGGTGAAGTAGAGGGCTAGCCTAATAACTAGGCTAGTAGTTAGCAGTTAGTAACCTCCACAATGTAAGGCTTATTGCCTCGTGCAAATGCCTCAACAAATGAGACAATTTAAGCAAGAGTCTGAGGAGGGTTCCTAGAACCTGTAACTCAAGGACTCAAGGAGAGCTGGAGGGGGCAGCTCATCATTCTCTTAGCCAAAGAAAAGTAAGTTTATTAAAAGTTCACCATATTGGGCAGACTCTTAAGGGGCCTCAGTATCTACAAAGCTTGTATTGGAAAATTCTATGGTACTCTCACAAGGAGGCAAGATGGGGTCTTATATACAGAAAGGTTGTGGGAGGAATCTAGGGGTGGTCTAGAGGAGGAATTTGGGCAGGGTCTTCAGGAGGAGTCAGATGAGGTCAGACTCCGGTAAATGAGTGATTAAGGGTGGGAAGTTGCTGGAGGTTACCTGGAGCCCACAGACAATGGTGGGCTAGACCAGTTCAAGGGTGTAACAGTTGATTTGGGTATAGATATTTGGGGAGGATCAAGGGTGGGGGCTACTTGGATAGGAGGGCTAGGCTAGTAATGGAGGTTTGGGCCCAGCCACAATGAAAGGCTTATGGCTTCAGGCAAATGCCTCATCAAACGGGAAAATTCAATCAGAATTCAAGGGGGTTCCCAGAGCCTATACCCCATCACAGAGAGCCACAGCATCCTTTAGCCTTCCCAAAACTAATACAAGATTAATATTTACTCACGAGCCTATCTGACTCCTTTTCTAAGCTCCTCTGTCCCCAACTGTCTCCAAGGGTCAGAGGAGGCTCTGCTTCTTCTTCCACCACAGCCTCCATGTGACTACATTCAGCCTATCAGGGGGCAGAGTTTATCTTCACAGCAGGGGAGGTCTTCAAAATCCCTCCTAAGTCTATTAAGGGGCAGGGAAGATCTTCAAATTCCCATTCCCATTCCAGTGTGTCATTCAGTTCAACCTAATAGACACTATCTTAAGGATAGGAATGCAAGGAAATTAACTGGAATTCTGACTGGTAGTATCATTAAGAGGTAGTAGCAGGTAATATTACATTTGTTATTAACAATTTTCTGTCATTATATTAACAATTTTCTGTCAGTCTCATGAAAGACTAGCATGGGAAAACCTAAGTGTATCTGCTGGTACAGGTCCATGAGCATGGAATATCATTGCCTATGACATTACACTTTTTCAGTGTGTTGACTGGAAAGAGCACTGACTGGACTATGTTTATCCTTTACCCAATAAACTCCAATGGTTCCCTATTAGCTCTTTTATTTTATTTTTATAGCCCTATACAACATAATCCCTAGCAACCTTTCCCACTTTATACTATATTACTCACCTCCATCTACTCTACCTTCCAATAAACCTGGCCTTCTTGTTTTAGAAAAACCAGGGAAGACTTTTTATGAACTCATGCAAAGTGAAATGAGCAGAACTAATATAACAATCTACATAGTAACAGCAATATTATAAAGATAAATAACTTTGAAATATTTAGTAACTGATCAACACAATAACCCACCATGATTTCAAAGGACTCAGAATGAAACATACTATCCACCTCCAGAACTGATGGACTTGGAGTATAGATTAAGGCATAGTTTCTTCTTTTTCTTTTTTTGCATTAAAAAAAATATGGCTAATGTGGAAATTTGTTTTGCATGATTATAATTTTTGTAATAAGTTTTTGTTTTTATTTCCTTTTCAAATAGTGGGGGAGGTGGAAGAAGAGGGGAGAAATTATAACTGATAAAATTTTTATATCTATGTGCTTTAAAAATAAAAATAGATGGAAGATGGATGGATAGATGGATAGATAAGGTGGATGGATGCTTGTTAATTAACTGACCAGTTAACTCACCAGTGTTGTGATTGAGTACAAGAACACACCTGTGCAAATATGTGAATTGGATCTGGGTACAATGTTTTTTGAGACCTGTGATGTGGTAAAGCCAGATTGTGTGGTCAAATCAGGGCATGCCTGCTTTTCAGGGGGACCCATAAGGAAGTTAGAATATTGGCCCTGGGGGCAACTTTATTAGGATTCCATCACCAGGACAATTATGATAACCTCCAAAATGGTTCTCTCTAGTCTCTGCTTTCCAATCCAACCTTCCCTCTGTCACCTGAGTAATCTTTCTTTCAAACCATCCTTAGCATATTAGTCCTTGTCTTGAAAACCTCCAGTGGCTCCCCATTACCTGATGAATAAGGTGTAAACACTTGTATAGCATTTAAAGCCCTCACTGTCTAGTTCCATCTACCTACAGTCTTATGTCATAATACTCCCCATCATATATACTGGATTACTCCTCAACCTCTGCTGTTCTTCTAGTTTCTCCTCTCTATTCACAACATTCCCTACTCCCTTAATGGGTTGCCTTTTCCCTCCTATAACTCAAGTGCCTCTTCTTCAGCAAATCCTCCACTTCAGGGAAGTTTTTTTTCCCTTATTCTCCACACCCAAACCCCTAACTAAAAATGCTTTCTCTTTTCCAATTTCTCATAATGCTTTATTGTGATCCCTCCTTTTCACTGTCTTACATACAGTGAATGCCCCCTATTAGAAGGGTTTATTAGAATAGATTTATGTTGTTTTTCATTTTTATATCTTCTCCTATTAAAGTACTTTGGACATAGTAACAACTTAAATGACTGAAATAAATTTCCAACAGAATCTTACCAAAATTACATGTAAATTTCCTCTGCTATCATGATTTCCAAAGGTAATTCTACAGTCTCTCTCTGTAACCCATTCTGTGATGCTTAACCTTGGCTGTGTGTGTTCCTTGTAAAGACTCAACGTATAAGGGTCACAGATATGCACTGAGGCATTTTTATCATTTCTCTTGGTTCAAATGCCCCCCAAGCTAGGAAATCTAGAAATTCCAATACATGGTATCCCCAGTATTCAAGAGACCATTTTCTCAACTACAAGCCTATAGTTCCCATGTTAGCTTGGTATCCCAGCCTCTGAATTTACACAAGCAGTGTTCAGTTACACAAAAGACCTGCTCCTCTGAATCATCTCACTGTATCTCATTTTCCTCCCAGCTTTCCCTGGCAGCATTAGAATTTGCCCCCAACCCAGAGTTTTATCTGAGAATCTCAGAAAATAATTTCTAGATCTCTACAGATGTGAAAAAAGTGCTTCATTTCCTGTGCACTGAAGCTAACATCAGGCACAGGACAGCCTTTATTTTACTTCACAGAAAAATGAAAAGAAAATAAGGGATTCAAAGAACAAAGCAAGAGAACATGAAGGACTCAAGCCTGTGACCATCAAGATATTCTCCTTACTTCTGTTAAGTCCTACTTGCCATCTCAAGAATCTTTACAGGTCTCCTGCTGAGATGAACTAACAAGGTATATTACCCAAAGAAAACACACTTGGGATTTCTAGAGAGGTGACTGCCTTGCCTTCCCATCAGCCCTGAACCTTTCAAATGACTCATGATTCTAACAGAAGGCAAAATGTATGCTTCCGTTCCTCCAAATCATGATTCAGTCTCTTGCTGCTCCTTCAAGTTTTTCCCCCTTATGAGGTAATTGGGTTTAAGTGACTTGCCCAAGGTCACACAACTAGTAAACTGTCTGAGGTCACATTTGAACTCTGGTCCTCCTGACTCCAGGGGAGGTCCTCTATCCCTGCACCACCTAGCTGCCCCATTTGTTGGTTGTTTGTTTTTGTTTTTAGAGGAAGGGTCTTTTGTTTTGTTTTTGTTGTTTTTAAGTTCAGAAATTTCCATCATTTCTCCATAAAGCTAGGTTTCAGAAATTTCCCACACAGGGGGCGGCTAGGTGGTGCAGTGAGTAGAGCGCTGGCCCTGGAGTCAGAAGGACCTGAGTTCGGATCCAGCCTCAGACACTTAATGCACATACAAATAAAAACCTAGCCATGTGACCTTGGGCAAGTTACTTAACCCCAATGGCCCTCCAAAAAGCAAAAAAAAAAAAAAGTTCCCATTTCTGAGACCAAGAGGCTTTACCCCTCTATCTGCATGGCTTCCATCTCTGTGGCTGAGCTGGGGGTACATGGAAGTAGGAAGACCAGAGCGGACTTTTTCTGGTCTGTATCTTTCCTCAGGACCTCAGCTTCATTCCCTTCCAAAGGGTACAGTTTAGATCTAAATAGTCAGACTTAATCAAATCAGCCCTCATGCTGAGATTCCAAGACAATGTACTCTACCTGTCCAAGAAGCACAAACAAAATTCTTTCAACCTCCTCCAATAATCCATGAGGGTATACCACTTAATCATATTATTGAGGTGTTTGGACTTATATAGAAGGCACAGAGTCATTCAGATTTAAAAGTCCCAAACAATAGCGTCATTCTTTTACCTTGTTAGTTCCCCAGATTTGCTTCTGGTCTACCCTCTACATCCATGGTTCTCAAAGGATGTCCTGCACAACTCCTTCCCACATCCCCAGAGGGAACTCCTGAAGTTTAGTGCCTGCTCTTCTCCTCTTGGCTTCTAGGAGGTCACAATAGCATTCAACTCTTCCCTCATAAGTCTTAAGGGAGTAAAGAAAGGAGGTGAGGGGTTAGAAGAGGGAAGGTGAGGCAGAGAGAACCCAAGGAAATGGGTTTGAAGGCAGGATTTCTGGGAACCTTATTTTCAAAGTTAACATTCAATATTCCTCATAGCAAGAAATTCTATACTGTGAGAAAAATATATATTATGTATATGACATTATATATAATGATATATATTATGGTATGTGGAATATACATGGAACATTAAATACAGAAGAAAATTTTTATTAAAAGGGAGAAAATAAAAGAGATCCTCAAATGAGTACCACTAAACAGAAGTTCTAAGTAAATCCCAGCATCATTTACACACCCAAATAAGAGGCTTTCATTCTCTCATTTAGCAAGCTCAACTAATTGAGCTTCATGGCTTCAATGTTCCTGTTAATTACATCTGCAATACAACTAATGCCAGCAACTAAAGTCCTCCACAATCTTCCTCCAACCTAACTCTTCAGACTTACTTAACATTATTCCCTTTTACTCACTATTCATTCTACTGGAACTAGTCAAGACCACTGCTCTTTGCTAACATCTTCCAGTCAACGTAATTTTACTTTTCTCTATCTATCTTACTCTCCTCTTCTCTCTTTGCCTGTACCTATCTGTGTGAGCTTGCTTTCTTTCCCTCTTTTCTCTCTCTTCCCTGCTTTCTTTCCCTCTATCTTCCCCCTTTTTCTCCCTCTCTCCTTTCTCCTTTCTCCCCTTCTCCTTCCCCCCTTTTCCCTCCCTCTCTTTTGCCCCCACTCCAGTTTCCTCTTATTTTCAATGATGCTCCTCAGCTCACCCAGCATATTTATCTAATATGTGTAGTTTCTGAGTATAGGCAAGACAACATCCTCAGTGTCACACTGCCATTTTTCTTATGCAATAATGTGCAAACCCTCTGGAGTTCCCCTTCCTTCCTGAGTTCTACTGCCTCTCTCTCCCCCTCCCCTCACTTTTTCTTTTCTCATTCCCTCCATTTCCCAGCCTAATCTTTAGGCATGTTTGCCCTCTAGACATAATATATTCTCCTGGGAGGCAGGAGAACTATACCAGAATTTGCTATATATATAGTAATAATAGAAACTGAAAGGGAAAGACAGAAGCAGGTTTTGCCACTCTGACCCAACACACCATTTCCTGCCAACCATTTCAGAAGCAGCAACAGGGAGATGAGAGTGAATGTGTTTTTTGAGGGGTAGTGTAGGGGAATCAGGAAGCAGTCAGAGAACTAGTACTTGTGGTGATAGGGTTTTTAGAAGCTGGCCTGGGTACTGTGAGCTCTAGAGCAGTGTAGGAGAGACAGTGTGGTCAAGATGAAGGTATATTATGTTAGGGGATATACTTTTAGATTGAGAGTGAGGGTAGAGGTCCTAAGGCAGCATATTCCAGGACTGTCCTGAGAGAGAAAGTCAATGCAGCAAGAAATAGTGGAATCTGAGTACTTGAGCTCCCAATGGCATTTTAGGAATGGTCATAGCTCCTACTCATGTACTAGAATTATGATGTTTGCATAGAGATAAGGAAGAAGGTCTGCTGGCTTGCTAGTACCCCCACAATGTATATGCCAATATGAAATAAAGATGAAATAATTTTGTCTAATACAATTAAATTATCTCTCTTGTTAGAACGGAAGCTCCTGGAGAGTAGTAATCTTGTCTAGTGCCAATTTAATCATCTTCCTTGTTAGAATGGAAGCTCCTAGAGACTAGTAGAGATTTCATTCTTCAATTCTTCATCCCTAGCACCTAATAAAGTGCCTGGCATATAGTAGGTGCTTAATACTTATTAACTGATTAATGGGTTGGCAGGTGAGCACATCTTACATTCACTTTTTGAATGAGATTATCCAATGAATCACTGGTCAATTTAACTCTAGCCCAGCTTTTTTCCCCTTATCTATGAAATCCTCAGTCAAAAGTAATCTTTCCTTCCAGACAATTCTCATGGCTTTTTGTTGGTACTTGTCTCATGGAACTACTTTTGTATTATGGTCATTCCTGTACCTATCATATTTCTCATTCTAAATAATAAGCTGCTTGAAGACAGGGAGTCTCATTCATCCTTGTATCTCAATAATATCTAGTACAGGGTCTCGCCCATAGCAGTCATTCATTCATTTGTGAATGAATATCCTTTTTCAGCTCTAGCCAAATGAGCTACTTATTATCCCCCAAAATAGATTGTACTTCTCCATCTCTTCATCTGGTTTATGTCATTCCCTCTTCTGGTAATACACTCTTCAGCTCCATCTCCATCTCCTGAAATCCCATGCTTCCTTCAAGGATCACTTGAGATACCAGCTCCTCCATGATGCTCTCAGAAAGTCTCTCCACTGGAAAGGAGTTCTCACTCTGAATTCTTGTAGCTCCTTGGTTCTCTCTTAAACATATGTATACTGCTTTGGATTATTTATATATTGATTTGAAGTTACTTATGTAACAATGTCTCCCCTACTAGACTACAAGTTCCTTGAAGGCAGGCACCATAATCTGTTCATGTTTATATTTCTCATCATATCTAGCATAGTATATTACATAGAGATGGTATTCAATAAATATTTGAAAAAATAGATGAATAGTTTTGAAAATTTTATCTTTAGACACCTACACTTTTCTGCCTTGCTTATATACTTCTGCATATTAGTTATTTTGTTCCATTTGTGCAAGATGCTACAAACCACTGTTATTGTGACACAAATATAGATGTTGTAAGGAGTCAAACACACCGTGTGCAATTATTAT
Organism: Gymnobelideus leadbeateri; assembly: GCA_011680675.1. Lineage (NCBI taxonomy): Eukaryota > Metazoa > Chordata > Mammalia > Diprotodontia > Petauridae > Gymnobelideus > Gymnobelideus leadbeateri. The sequence goes on from WOXC01002289.1 coordinate 54,641, forward strand.
TTGTAAGCTGGATGGTTCCTTTTTCTTCATCAGCAAGCTTGAAAGTGTAATCTTTTGCATTTACCTAATAATCTTTTGCATTAATTTCACCTAATAGGGACAGTCACTGTGCAACCATGATTAATGTTCCAATAAAAGAAGAAATGTTTCTCTTGTCAATTTAAAAAAAAATTTGTCAGACCCTAGTAGACTGCACAATCTTTGTTTTCTTTTTAATTTATGGACTAAAACAAGCATTTCCATAAAAGTCTGATTTTTTAAAAGATGATTGCACATGAATCTGAAAATCTATTTACAACTTGCTATTCCTTTTAAATATATAATGAAGTTCTCATGTAAATTTTTTCCTTCCACTCTTACCCTATAGACAGCTACCATTAGACACAAATAGGGTGTGTGTGTGCGTGTGTGCGTGCTCACATGTGTGTGTGTGTGTCTGTAAAATTATCCTATAAATACTTATATTTATCAGTTCTTTCTATGGATACAGATAGCATCTTTCTTCATATTATAGCTAATTTGGATATTTATAATAGTCAAAATGAGTCATTTACTCAAAATTATTCTTAAAACAATATTGATGTTACTGTATACAATATTCTCTTGGTTCTGCTCATTTCACTCTTCATTATTTCATGCTTCTCCTTATCAAATTTCTTTTCTTTTCTTTTGCTTTTTGGAAGGGGAGAAGGCAGGGAAATTGGGGTTAAGTGACTTGACTAAGGTTATGTGGCTAGTAAAGTGTTAAGTGTCTGAGACCACATTTGAACTCAGGTGCTCCTCACTCCAGGGCTGGTGCTCTAGAATTCACTGTGCAACCTAGCCACATTTATATTTCTTAGAAGAAATATAATCTATCAAATTTCTTTAACATATACTGACTTCTCTCCTTGTATACTAATTTTCTTCTTAATACCCTGCAACCTAAGTGCCAATCCCCAAAACTCTACGAGACTTTCCTTCTCCACAGACACATGCAAGGAGCAAGGAATGGATCCCACATACTTGGATATCACTAGTACCTGAGATAGGAGCAGCTTCTACTGGATTACTGTTGTAAGGTATGATTGAATTTTGTTTCCACAGAAATTATATGAAACATGATTTGAAGCTATACTAATGTCAGGGACAAAACTGCTTATAGAGGGCAGTGGGGGATGCTGGTACCTGAAAATCAGCATATCTACTACTTATTTTAGTTCTGAGAAGGCCTTTTCCTATATATAAAAAAAGAACTGCCAGGCCAGATGTCATTCACAAAAAAATGAGGATTAGATCCATTATAATGGGACTTTCATCATCAATATCCTGGGTTCCAATCTTCAAGCTTTTGTCAATTCTCCTAAACATTGAGGAAAATCCTTTCTCCTGTTATCTGACATAGACTAAAGGGGAAGAGACTAGAAGCATTTTTTATCTTTCCTTTATTTAAGTATAAGGAAAAATGAAGATGAGAAGGGAATGGGAAATTGAAATGTGGAAATGAGAAGATGTAATCAAGGGGTAGGATTTAGTGAACCCTGGAATGCTGGCCAATGGGAGGCAGGCAGAAAATTGGAATTGAAAGCAGGGTATATAAACCTGGCATTTGTCTAGAGAAAATGTACTCTCCATTTGAGAGGGACCTGTTCACTAACAATGTAGAATAATTGGCTAAAAGAAAATGAGAGTTTTCCGGACTTCACATGAGTATTGTTCTTTGTTTAAAGTGAGCATGTATCTCACAATGTGTGTGTGTGTGTGTGTGTGTGTGTGTGTGTGTGTGTGTGTGTGTGTGTTCGGGAGGTGGTGTCTGAGTTCTTTTCTGAGAATGGGTCTATCACATGGCTCTTCCTGAGGGCTTGTACCTTACCTGGGAAGTCCTGTGATCCCTAAAAGTGTATTTCTAAAGCTGTATTTTGTTCCATTTCCCCTGTCTACTACCTCCCTCTTCTAATCAGTATAGGAAGTTTAAAAGTAGTCAGTATAAAGGGCAACAGAAGAAAATAAAGTAAAGGGAAACCTGGAAGTAAAGTATAAACTATCCCAAAGATCAAAGGATACAATTTACAAATTGTATTATTATATATTAACCAAAATTTACATACTGGCAATATGTTCTAAATCTGCAGAAGCTATCAAACTGTCAGGGTTCTGGCCTTATGATATGTAAATTCTACAATATGTAAATTCTAGACCTCCACCATTCCAGACCAGAAAAACATAAGGGTACTGATAACTTTGAGATAACATGGATATGATAACTTTAAAATTTTTACCAATAACTTGGAGATAATTTGGATATGTAAATGAACTAAACCCTAGGTGATATGGATAAAAGTTAGTCTATTCTCCAGAAAAAAACCCTATCAAAATAAATCCTCAAATTCTTGCTCCCCTCCCCCACCCTCTTTCTTCTCCTTCAGGTCCATGCTGTTTAGTGTTCATACCTCCCCACCCTCTTCCCATGTTATCTGCCTTCCTTCAACCATCTCATCCCTCTTCGGCATGCAGTCTGCCTCTGTACTCCTTTCAAGATTAAAGTGTAATTGCCATCCCGTGGTTTTTTCTGGCAAGTACCAAAAAACACGGTATGCCTGCCTTAATTTCATAATTTCACAAATTAATGATCAATTCACTTAACAATAAATCTACAAATTGGGACTTAATTTGATGTTTTACTAATTGCTAGACTTAAGAAAATGTTATCAAGGTAGATTAAATTTACATATTATACAGGTTTCCTCCCACCCCAGAGAGCATGGTTGTTAACCATTTCCCAGCACATCCCTGAATGCTCCATAAGCACTGAACTCAGCAAGAAGGCAGTAGAAGGCTCAGGGAATGAAGTCATAAGACTAGTGGCCTCCAGAAGGTAGAACAACTTTCATAACAATCTAAGGTTTGCAAAGTCTATAATGTCTTTGAGCCTCACAATGCCCTAGGCTGAGGGGAAAGAGCTGAAGGCTGAGAGGTTGGTTAGATATCAACTAAAATCTAAAATCCTACCATGCCTAATCTCATCTGATCTCAGAAATTGAACAAGGTTGGATCTGATTAGTACTTAGGTGGAAGACTGATAATACCAGGTGATATTTTTTGAAAGGCAGTATGGTATAGTGGATAGAGCTAGATTTAGCATCAAGAATACCTAGGTTCCACTTACTAGCCATGTGACCTTGGGCAAATCACTTAACCCCAATTGCCCTGCCCTCCCCCTCCAAAAAATAAATTAAAATTTAATTTAATTTAATTTAAAAAAATAAAAGAATACCTAGGTTCAGGGCGGCTAGGTGGCACAGTGAACAGAGCACCAGCTCTGGAGTCAGGAGGACCTGAGTTCAAATTTAGCCTCAGACACTTAACACTTACTAGCTGTGTGACCTTGGGCAAGTCACTTAACCCCAATTGCCATGCCTGCCCCCCTCCAAAAAGCACCAAAAAAAAAAATACCTAGGTTTGAATCCTGCCATAAATATTTGCCAACTGTGTGACCCTCAACAAGCCACTCTGAGATCTAAATATATGACCCCCTATACTTCTAAGTGAACCCTGGAGGGGGGTAGTAACATATAATGTCATTCCCAGGTGTTACCTAGGTCAGGGCAAAAAAGCCAGGGAATTAAGAAGACGCCAAAGTGACTAGGACCCATCATGCAAGATAGATCTTCTGAGAGGAGGTCTGTGTCTAATAACCAAAAGACAAATATACTAGGAAAAAGGGAAAAACTAAATCATATCAATCATGGCATTCTTGCTAGAGATAAACCTGAAGACAAAAGGAAGTCATAGTTAGATGGAAAGATACCTTAAAGGTACTTGAATCAATGGTGGAGTTACAGGAGTATCCATAGATAGCAAGACACTTGATCTTCTCAGCAAATGAGAAGGAAGAGAAATTTCAAGAGCTTGCTATGATCCTTCAAATTAAATCAATATATATTTTGTTGTTGTTTAGCTATTTTTCAGTCATATCAAACCCTTTTTGGGGTTTTCTTAGCAAATATAGTGGAGTGGTTTGCCATTTCCTTCTCCAGCTTATTTTACAGATGAGGAAACTAGGCAAGCAGGTTAAGTGACTTGCCCAGGGTCATAGTGCTAGTAAATGTCTGAGTCTGGATCTGAACTCAGGTCCTCCTGATTCCAGGACTGGCATTCCAGGACTGAGCCACCTAGATGTCCCTAATAAATATTTTGTCGTTCAACATATATATACACATATACACATATATGTGTATATCTATATATACACATATGTATATATCTATATATACATATATACGTCATAGGAAGGTATTACAATATATATTTTAATGCCTTTCAAATGACTTAATTGTAAAAATGGACATGGGGAGTATGGTATGTATATCGAGAGATATAGATATATGTATGTATATGTATATATACACATACCTACCTACACACATATATACATGTGTGTACATGTGTGTGTGTTGGAAAATATGACTCAGGACTAAATAACAGGAGCCAAAGCCCTATAAATGATGATTGCTTTCTTCAAGTAGTAAGTGAGATGTTGGATGTTGCAAGTACTAAATGACATTTTTTAAAAAATAAAATTGACTATTCCTTACCAGATACTGACAAACATTCAGTAATAGAATGTAAGTGCTCTGAAATAGGGACTGCTTTATTTTTATACTATCAGTGCCTGGCACATAGTAGGTCCTCAATATAAATGCTTGGTGAATTGAACTGAATTGGTGTGGAACTCAATTCTGAATCAGCACTTCCCACACTTTGAATCCCATCTCCAGTCTTCAAGAGGCTCCCATGCCCCAAAGGCATTTCTACCTCACCCTGACCTCTTAGAATCTTGGTTTCCCAAAAGGTTTAGCCTAGGTCCCCTCCTCCTATTCAAACCTTTCCTGATCCTCTGAGTTGTCAATGATCTTTCCTACCTCAAACTTCCAGGTATTTGCATGTCATACAAATCCCCTGAGGGCAAGGTCTGTTTTATGAGCCAATGTAGTATGAATAATGTGCTGGAACAGGAATCCAGAAGACCCAGATTCTGAGCCCACCTCTGACACTCTAGGTGTGTGATCTTGGAGAAGCAACTTAAAACGCCTGAACCACAGTTTCCTCATGTAAAATAGGAATAATAATATCCATGGTAACTACCTCACAAGGTTACTTTGAAGTTCAAAGTTATATTAAATGCTTTGAAAACTTTAAAGGAACATAGAAATCTCAGCTACTTATTATTTTTGTCTTCATAATGCCAGAGTCTTGCATAATCAAAGGTAAATGCTTAATTATTAACATTTGAGTTGAGTTGAATTGATCATGGCTCAGTACTCTTCATATATAATCACACCAAATTTTAAATGAGGGAAAAAATGCAAACCCATTATGAAACAGTCCAAATTTTGAAAACAAGTTAAAGATGATTTTATGGGGAAAAGACTATTGAATTTGGAGTCACAGGACCTGGAATCAAATACAAGCTCTGCTAATAACTGCTAATAATTACTTATTAAGTGATGTGTATTACATCACTTAACTTCTCATTTCTAAAATGAGGGGGTTGAACTGAATGACCTTCCAAATCCCTTTCTACACTTGACTTGTGTCTTGTCACTTGATCCTCATGGCTCTGGAGGAGAGAGTGAGGCTGATGACTTTGTGCACAGCTCTACCTCACTTCAATCCAATTCACTCAAAAGTCAAGACATCACATACATGATTGGTCCTCTCTGAGAACAAAGATCGAACAACAACAACAACTCTAAATCTATGATGATCCTGCTTGTTTAACAAAAAGATTCATCAAAGATTCACCATAGGGGGCAGCTAGGTGGCGCAGTGAGTAAGAGCGCTGGCCTCGGAGTTGGGATGACCCAAGATCGAATCCGGCCTCAGAAAATGAGCACCCACACATAAATAATGACTAGCCGGGTAACCTTGAGCAAGTTACCCAATTGCTTTAAAAAAAAAAAAAAGATTCACCATAGGCTTTCCTTACACAGTATACGAAATGAATCAGTTTAAAAGAATGTGACTTAATGAACCCATACACCCCAGCAAAAGAGATATAACCATACCCTTAGCTCCATGGGGGCCCTTTCAAGTTGATTGCCTCATTGTTTGGGAGCCTTGGAAAAGGTCAAGGAGTTTGATGTGGTGTGGGCAGGAGGAAAGATGAAGAATATTTTAGTTTCTCATTCACACACTATTGCTGACTCAGTGGATGACCTTTAAGGACTAACATTCTATTTTCTCATGGATAAAACCAAGATAATAATACCCACTCCTCCCCCAAATGCAAAGGTATCAAAAGAATTAATTAAGGGCCTGCAAAATTCAGATGATGTACACTATAATAAAGGATATATTTTATTATCAAAAGATTATCAGGGGGTAGTCCTTTTTAAATATCTGCTTTAATGATTTGTATGTATATAGCACTTTCATGTCATTCATACATGATGGTACATACAAAATCTCTGAATAAGATCTTGACCCTATCATCCTTTTTTCTTCTTTATCTTCCTTTCTACCATGATCTTGGTTACATCTTGTAATGGACACAAATATTTGGAGAATAGCTTTTGATTATATAAAACAAAGGCTGGGCAGCTAGGTGACACAGTGGATAGAACACCAACCCTAGAGTCAGGAGGACCTGAGCTGAAATCCAGTCTCAGACACTTACTATCTGTGTGACCCTGGGCAAGTCACTTAACACAGATTGTCTCCAAAAACAAAGGCCACCAAGGCCTTTGTGGTTCCTTCCAGCTAAGCATATTATCTCTGTAGCACTTTTTACCTCTCCCATTGCATATTTGCAAGGTCAACTCCTTCACTGTACAGATGAAGAGACTATATAAAGTCCAGTTAACTGACTATGGTAGTTGCCAGCAGGGGTTGAATTTCATCTCCATTTTTCTCTCCCCACCAGCTATTACCACTATCCTCTTGCAATTACTTCCCCTGGACCTGGAGTGAGGAAGACTTGAGTTCAAATGGGTTCACAGACATTTATTAGCCATGTGCTCCCAGATCAGACACTTCTACCTGTCTCAGATTCCTCATCTATAAAATGAGGATAATAATATCACCAACCTCCCAGGGTTGCTGTGAGTATAAAATGAGATATTTGTAAAAACCCTTTGCAAAACTTAAAGTGTTACATAAATGCAAGCTATTATTATCATTATTGTAAATACTTTATATTTACTTAGGTGAATATTGGGGTAGCTAGAAAATATAGTGGATAGAACACTGGACCTAGAATCAAGACCTGAATTCAAACTCAGCCTCAGACACTTAGCAGCTGTGGGATCCTGGGTAAGTCTGCCTCAGTTTCCTTATCTATAAAATGGGGATAATAATAGCACCAACCTCCCGGTGTTGTAGTGAGGATCGCATTTAGTCCATAGGAGGCACTATATAAATGTTTACGTTTACAACCATCTTCACCATTATTGTTATAATAGCCCCTCAGCAGAATGTAAGGTCCTTAAGGGCAATAACTATTTCCTTTTGATTGTGAATCCCTAGCCACTACCACAATTCCTTACACATATAACATTTGTTGAATTGAACAGCTTGAATCTCTCCTCTAGAAAAGTAAAATTTATAATATTTCTAAACTTGTCCTCCATTTCTAATCCAGCAGATCTGTGTTGTTAATGGGCAAGCCAGAGAACCAGGTAAAACATTTGTGAATGGGTAAGCACAGTTTGGGAGATTCAAGTTACCTGGTGGCTTTCCACATGTTGGTGGTTGAGTAACATCGCATAATAGGTATCTCTGAGAAGGGTCTCCTACAGGGGGCTGTGTTGCAAACTCTTGGAGTCTTAAGGTGCCACATACACCAAAGGGTATGGGCAGCAATGACTCTGTCAAAAGGATGGTGACAGCCATGTGCTTGAAAACACCTCTTGAGTCCTTTCCCCTTCTCTTAGTTACTAAGCCTGTCCCAGAGCTCTTGGGTCTTTCAGTCAGACATCATGAGACTGATTACTGCCAATGTTTTTGGCAGAAATACTATCTCAGTAATGTCCTGAGAATATAACATGAGAATCAAAGTGATATTGGCCCCAAATTAAGTCACCCTTTACGCTGATAGCTTAGTTATAATTAGGGGATACCTTACTGTTCCCAGTGGATATCATTAGGACACTAAATTTAAATATTTATCTGCCTTGCCTTTAATTACTTGAAAATATTATACATGAGATAACAAGTAGATGTCTATTGTTTGAAGGAGGAATAAAATGTGGAAGAGATTCATATGAAGCATCTTAAATACCTTTGATGAAAGATGAATTTGGAGAACAACACCAACATATTATATGATGTAGATAAGGTTCATAATGACTATTGAGATTTAAAAACCTCTGCTTGCTCTAGGGTATCTCAAGGTGGAAAACAGGTCAACAGTATAAATATGTGTAACCTTGCCTCATCTGTCTAATTGGATCATTAATGTTCCAGTCACCAATTGAAATAGCCTTTTTACCTTTCTCTTGCCAAATGTATAAACAATCAGATAAATCCCAGAAGTAGATAAAGTTATTACTTGCCTGAGTCTCCTTACTCTCCAGCTCATAGAAAGATAACCAGCAATATTTTAAGTTGGCCTACCGGGGAGTACTTTGGTTTGAGTAAATATATGTGAGGAAATTTGGGTCCATTTTAAAGGTGTTATCTTGGTACATAAGGCCATTATGGTTCTTATGGGGTAAGTTATTTTCATGAACAGTTGCTCCATGCTGTTTATATGGTCACTTTTAGGGCCTTGACTCAACTGTGCAATAGAGACAAGGATCAAAAGGAGGGTAGATGGGATTGTCTGTGGAGGGACCAAAGATGAAATTGGCAAAACCATGCTTCCCCCTTCACATCACTACCTCAAGAGGTGCAAAAACACCAATGCCATGTGCACTTAGCCAGTACCACCTCTCTTCTTTCTTAGAAGCAGTGCAAAATACTAGAAAAAGTATTGGATTTGGAGGCCAGGGGGCTACATTCATATCTCTACCTGTGTGATGTTAGTCAAATTATTTTACTTCTCAGTTTCCTTAGCTATAAAATAAGAGGATTGGGGAAAAGATCATGGTATAGGGGATAAAGTGCTAGATTTGGAGTCAGGAAGACTTGGGATTGAATCCTCCCTCAGATCCTTACTAGATTTGTGCTCCTGGCCAAGTTGCTTAATTTCTTTCTGCCTCCATTTTCCAAAGGCTGAGGTGGGGGGGGGGGGTGATAATAGTATCTCCCTAGAGGGTTGTTGGGAGGATCAAGTGTGATAATATCTATAAAGTGCTTACCACAGTAACTGGCACACAGTATGTGTTTAATAAACATTTACTTCCTTTTCTTTCTTCCTCTATCCCTCCCTTCCTCCTTTTTTTCCTTCCTTCCTTCCTCCCTGCCTCCTTTCCTTCCTTCTTCCTCCCTTCCTCCTTAGCTCTTCATCTGTAAATAAGGAGGTTAAACTAGATGACACCAAATGTCCAATCACCCTATGATTATATGACTTCTCAGGTCTCTTCCAGCTCTAGGTCTATGATCCCAAGAAAGGGTGAACAAAGAAAACCTAGCAAAGATTTTGAAATTCTTGCTCATTAAAGAGATGGAGTTTGACTTATTTCAACCCCCTCAAAGGATCTTCAATGAACATCTCTATTCAACATCTTCTTTTGTTTTCTTTCCTTTTAACACTTAGGATTTAACAGTCAGGAAGTCCTTTGGAGGGCCTCCACAGTGAATGAATCCCTCTGCAGAATGCCCATCCAGTGGTCACTCAGCCTGTTCTGTCCTACCACAGCCAAGTAAGGACATAGAGTGTGTTTACTGCCCCCTTATTGGGCAAGAAGCTGCCTGAAATAAATATTCTTCTCCCCAACTCCTACCGTTCCCTCATTTTTTTTTGGTGCCTTTGTCCCAACAGATTTTTTGCTGACTTTTCAACTTGGAACGTGCTACTGTTATAAAATACCTCAAATTTTGGATCCGGATTTCTGGGGCTTCATTTTCTCAGGAAGATTTTTTCCTTCAAATCCTGCCAATTGACTTTGTTTTATTTTATTTTTTAAGATGGGTTCTCTCCATCTCTCTCTCAGGCTAGAAGTATGAAGGCTACTCATGGTTCTGCTCCCGTTACTAATTAACAGGGGAGTTTTCATTTGCTTGATTTATTCCTTCTTCTGCAGTCTACTGGGGTAGCTAGAGATGAAGTAGAGCACTGGGGACGACCCACGTCCAATCTGCTCTCAAATATTTACTCGCTGTGTGACCCTGAGTGATTTCACTCAACCCTATATGCCTCAGTTCCTCAACTGTAAAATGAGCTGGAAGGAAATGGCAAACCATTCAAGTATCTTTGCCAAGAAAAACCCAAATGGGGTCATGAAGAGTCAGACACAACTGCACAACAAGGTAGCCTGCTGGACTCTGCTGCCTGGAGGCTCACCATATTAATGCCAAACTTGGTGTGGGCTGGGGGTAGGGGTGGGTAAAGGTGGCTAGATGGCACAGTGAATACAGCACTGGCGCTAGAGTCAGGAGGACCTGAGTTCAAATCCATCCTCAGACATTCGACACACTTACTAGCTGTGTGACCTTGAGCAAGTCACTTAAACCCAACCGCCCTCCAAAAAGCAAAAAAACAAAAAACAAACTTGGTGTGGACACTCAGCTGTTGAACTTAAGACTGCCCAAGAGTAAGGGCATGCACCATCAAGCCTGACTAACTACCTGTTTGATCACTGGCACACCCAGCTAGAGTGTCATGCCTCTCCTTGAACCAAACGCGTTCTTACATCCTCAGTTCTTCTTACTGCTTTAGTCTCTACCATCTCCTACCTTCCCCCCTCCTCCTCCCACTGGGGCACAGAAAAAGTTCCAAAGAAAAATAGCTATGCTTCCATCAGAAGATGAATCAACTGGCCTGTCACCTGACAAGCACCATGAGTCATAGAATCATAGATTTAGAGCTACAAGGGATTTTAGAGGCCATCTAGTCCAACCTCATTCATTTTATGAATAGGGAAACAGGCTCAGGGAGGTTGTGACTTGCTTAAGGTCAAGCAGCTAGTAAATGGAAGAACTGGCTTTTGAACATACTATCTCCTACATCCTGCTTTCATTAAGTAGACAAGGAATCATTCAGAATTTCTAAGTTAACAAATTAACATTACTCTTGGATCTCAACCAACATTGCCTCCCCACCACATACACACCCAGGGAGATGGTCTCTGTGGACCCTAATTCTAGAATACAGAGTTGATTTTTAATATTCCTGCCCTAGAGGATCATTTTAGAGGGAATATTTTTGAAACCTGGCCTATGTCCATCAGGGATGAATCAGAGGATGTTACCAATGATCTGCTTTGGTTTTTGTGGTAAGAATGGTAATTTGAAGATCATCCCTGCCCCTTAATAAGCCTAAGAGAATTTGAAGACCTTCCCTGCTTTAGATATCTTCCCTGTCCCCTAATAGGCTGAGTGTAATTACATGGAGCCTGTTGTGGGAGGAGTTTCCTGAAGGTGGAACAGAGCCCACAGAAAACTGGGAGTCAGAGCAGTTAGAGACAGAGGGAAGAGAAGACATACCCAGGCAGACAGCTAGGCTTGTGAGTTTGGTTTGTGGGAAGGCTAAAGGATGGTGTGGCTCTCTGTGCTGCTATGGTGTATTAACTTCTTTGCTACTATGGTGGATTCAGCTTTCTGGCTTTAGGATTTGATTTTTCTGGTGTCTAAATAAATGTTTTGCTTCTGTTTTTAATATGGAGAGTCTATGATATTTTGTGATTGAGCACTACGTTGGCATATCCACAGTCTCCATTAGTGTTGTGAATATTGTGTTGGCACTACAGGCTTATGTAGCAAAGGGTTTATATCACAACCCAACCTCAGTGGCAGTCAAAGTTGTGGCAGGCTCTCTCATTCCTTCAATGAACATGTATTAATTAAGCAATCACTATGTTCTGGGCTTTGGGTTTACACAGATTAAAATAAAACAGTCCTGGCTTCCATAGAGTTTATATTTCATTGTAGGTAACATCATGTTTACATAAGGGTACAAAATATAGACAAAGTAATTTAGCAACTTGAGGTTAAGGGGAGGATCTAGAAAGGGTTTTTATAGGAAAGGGTACTTGAAATGAGCTTTGAAGGAAATTAGGGCTTCTAAGAGGCAGAAGGGAGGTAGGAATGCATTCTGGACATGAGGAAAATCCTCTGACAAGCAGTAGGTCAGTGTCCAAAAGAAGAAAGTCTATGCAATCCGAAAGATACCAAGTATGACCCATTCCTGCCATCCCTAGCCTTGAGCAATGCACAGGCAGGGCATCATCAACCAGCCAACTACCCACTCGCATGGATGATGGGGTAGTGATAGTATCACTTGTACAATATTAGAGGCAACCCTTATACCAGCGCTCTGTTCAGATAGGATGTTGGGATGAGATGAGGAACTCTTCATAAGTCATTAAATGGTTAAAGAGTTAAGTTTACTTTGCCCTAATACAGCAAGGATAAGTGGCCATGGACTCTCATCTCCACATGTAAATACATTGGGTGACTGTGTGATCTTTATAAATCCACTAAGTGGGAAGTCCAGAGGGAATCAGTGCCAGGCTAAGTGCTTTACATACATTATCTCATTTGATCCTCAGAACAATCCTCTTAGATGGGGGTCCAATTCCATGTAACTGGGACTTTTCTTTTGCTTTTAGGTGACCAAGGAAGGCTGAGACCAATCAAGTTCCAAGGACAGCTTTCTGGTCTTTTAAGAAAACGACTTCCCACTGCAGGGCCACAGAAACCATGCTTCTATTGCTTCCGCCTACACTCAAGGGATCTTCAAAGCCTACTACACAGTTTACCTGCTCCTGACATTTAAACTGAATTTCTATACCTATTTTTGCGGCTGTTATTTGTCCTTTGTTCTCGAAGACAACCATGCCATCAGAATAGTGATGCCATGACTTGCAAGTGAATTGGATTTAAGTGAGGGAGGGCTGTGTAAATTGCCAGCCTCACTTTACTTCTATATCACCAGGTGTTTCAAGGTCCTAGGGTTGCTGGATATGGGGTCTTTGTGAGCCATGTGAACTCACCATGGTACAGTAAAAATAGCTCTGGCTCTCGATTCAGAGACCCCTGGTTTTGAAATCTACCTCTGATACATATTATCTGTGTGACCTGGGGCAAGTCACGTTGGGCCAAAAATTTCTCATTTGTAAAATGAAAGTGTGGCATAAGATGTCCTCTGAGGTCTCTTCCAGCTATAGGTCTATGATCTTATGAACCTATGAACTTGAATTTATCTAGCAACTGTGAACACCCTATCACAGACCACACTGCTTTCCCCATAGTCCTGAACTGCACCTTTCTCCTATAGTCTCTGAGTTGAAAGGTATGTAATTTCTTTTTTTTTTTTTTAAGCAATTGGGGTTAAGTAACTTGCTCAAGGTTACACAGCCAGTCATTATTTATGTGTGGATGCTCATTTTCTGAGGCCGGATCCGATCTTGGGTCATCCCACCTCCGAGGCCAGTGCTCTTACTCACTGCGCCACCTAGCCGCCCTAAAAGGTATGTAATTTCAGAGTCCACCTGGTCTAACCTAGAGATGAATAATAATCTCCTCTGTAAATGGTCACATGACCTTTGTTTAAAGAATTCCAGTGAGGGAGAACCTATAGCCTCCCAAGGTTCACTCCCATGAATTGTGGGTGGTCAAAAGGAATTCATAGTCCAGAGATCTGGAATCATGGGGGAGGCAGGGAAGCCAACACTCAAATTATAATAGAAGAGCCTAAGAAAAAAACACTTACCACATTTATGTCCTAGAGTGGGTAGAGGCTTTCTGCTAATGCTACCCCTCCAAGCCAGTTTGGTGGGATTTAAGAATAATAAGCTACAGCAGTTTTTCCTGATGCTCATAGTGTTGGGTGGAACCTAGACCCTGGTATTTATGATGGATTATATTGAGGGTGAAGTTTGAGTGTCCCAAGGAAAGAGAACAGACATGGAAGCAGAGAAAATTATTAGTTAGCAATGAGTCTATGTGAGTCACTGCATATAAATGGGGAATCTACATTTTAGTGTGAATCTCTGGGCAATTTGAGGCTCCATTATGGACCTTTGGGTTTGTTGTTGTTGTTGTCATTTCAGTCACATCTGACAATTTGTGACCCCATTGAGGGTTTTCTTGACAAAGATACTGGAGTGGTTTCTCATTTCCTCCTCCAGCTCATTTTACAGATGAAACCCTGAAAAAAACAGGGTTGATTAACTTTTATCCAAGGTCACACAACTAGTAAGAGTCTGAGATCAGATTTGAACTCAGGAAGATTGATCTTCCTGACTTCAGGCCTGGCACTGCACCACCTAGGTGCCCCTGGGCTCGTGGGTATGGATCCCTAAAAGTTTGGGGGATCCTTTGAAGTCTGAGGCTGTCTTTTAAAGGCAGTTCCATTTAGGGAGTAACAATCAAGACTGTGCTAAGTAGAAAAACAAAAATAATGAAACAATTCCTACTTTTAGGGAGTATACTTTCTGACAGGGTGACCCCATCAATTTTTGGGACATCCTATATGTATTAGTAAATGTATGTATGTATACCATCCTTACCCAAGCTGCATATACATATCATAAAAGTATGACAACATATATAAAATTTTCCAAGGTATCAAATGAAAAATTTTTTACTATAGTAATATTTCCTCTTTAACGGTTCTTTGATTTTTCAATATATCAACGGGTCTATGATCTCCTCAGTGTGAGACTCCACGGCGAGGTTGCCTAATTCTCATGGGTGAGTTTTTGCCTTATCTTGCCAAGACACCGGCCTCCATGAAACTTCTCATCAATCTCTACATTATAGTACAGTAGCAAATGTTCATTCCCTACCACTCTTTCCCCATTAAAGTATTTATATATACATATATATATAATATATATTTTATATGTATATATATTGAGGGAAGTATATATATACATATATATGTACACAGAGATAGAGATACATTTGCATTAACATATACATATATATACCTAGCTGTGAGAGATATTATATTTCTGCATATGTGTAGGTGTATATATGTATATATCTCTTTGGATATATATGTATATGTATTTGTTTATATAAATATATGTGTATACACATACACACACAAAGTGTATGTATTTATGTGTGTAGGATCTCAAAGGCCAACCAATTAATCTAACTTAGAGATGAACAATAATCTCTTCTGTAAAATAACCTACAAATGGTTATCTGACTTTTGTTTGAAAAACTCTAGGGGCAGCTAGGTGGCATAATAAGTAAGAGCACCGGCCCTGGAGTTGGGATGACTCGGGATCAGATTTGGCCTCAGAAAATGAGCACCCACACATAAATAATGACTGGCCGTGTAACCTTGAGCAAGTTACTTAACCCCAATTGCTTAAAAAAAAAAAAGAAAGAAAGAAAAACTCTAGTGAGAGAGAACCCATTGCCTACTAAGTCCATCCCTATGAATTGTGGGTGGTCAAAAGGAATTCATAGTCTAAGAGATACTAGATTCACAGAGGTTGCAGGGAAGCCAATAACATATGCATGCATGCATGTATGCATATACGTGTGTATATATGTGAATATTCTTACAAATACTTACCATGTACACATGTGCATACCCTAAATAATAATAATAATGCCATATATACACATACATTTTATTATGCATATCCCTGTGTACAGTGTTTGTACATGTGTAAGTATGTGTGTGCATGTATATATGCATGTATGGGTACATGGTCAAAGACAGAAATATCTTGCTTATTTATATTTGCATGCCCATAGCTTAGCATACTGCCCGTAACACAATAAGTGCTTAATAAATACTTTTATCATACATGTCCTTGATATCAAATTCTAATGAAAATATCATGTTTGAGAATATATTTACTATGCTTAGCATATTTTTTCCTCATTTACCTTTCTATAATTATGGATATATTCCATATATATTCCATAATATATTCCAATATTGGGCTGTTCCATGATTTGAAGATATATAGCCTCTCAGGAAGAATACTGATGCTTAAAGTTTGGGTTTCTGTGGTATTGAGAAAACTGGGCCCATTGCAAGCACTGAACAATTGTCCAAATAAGACAAGCACTGCCCTTCCTTCTTGGCAAATGTGGGAAGTTCTGTGTATGAAATATCACATATACTGTCATGTTTGCATTGATTAATGCATTGATTAATTTTACTAAATTGTTTTTCTTCTTCTTTCTATTTAACTCTTTGTTACAAGGGATGGCCTACTGGGTAGGGAAGAAGAAAAGGAAAACATTTCAAAATGAAGGTGATATAAAAATAAGAGGTCATTAAAATAACTAAAGAATATTTATGCTCATTAAAAATATGATAGTAAAAAAAACCCACAACCCATACACACTTCAAAGCAATTAAAATGTGTGTGCGTGAGTGTGTGCGGTGTGTGTGTGTGTGTGTGTGTGTGTGTGTGTGTGTGTGTGGGTGTGTTTGGAGGGAGGGGGTGGAGAAAAGCAAAAGAATTCAAAACTGGAGCCCACTCCTGATCTTTGTGCAAACATATATCTTTTGTTCTACAATTCAGAATGCCCAAGGAGTGACCAATCTACAATTGTGTATTATTTTTATGCAAATAAAAAGATGATTTAACTTATGGAGATGTAGAGAGTTAATAAAATGCTGATGATTTTTTAAAAATTCACCACAGGTGCAGGCACATATTAGATCAGTAGTAAATATTCACTGAATAAAAAGAACAAAAAGTCAAGGAATAAGTATCATAATTGTTATTATTATAAATATTAACTTATATGAGTTCTACTAAAGCCCTGCTCTGATGCCTCATCATGGTACAATGAGAACTCTGGGTTCTTGGGTACCAGCAAGCTCTGGTCAAAAAAACAATAAAACAAAAACAAACAAACAAAAAAAACTCTCCCATTAAGCTAGAAAGGTTTTGAAAGTCAAGTGAGCGATGAAATGTTTGTGCTATTGGAGGACTAGTGAGTGCAAAGGGGTTCATGAGTGAGGAGTCGCCTACAATTTGTGGGTAGAAGAAATATTCACATTGGATAAACATACGGGAAACATTTATAGGATCATAGATCTAGAGTTAAAAGACTCATCAGAGGTCATCTAATCTAGTCCTCTCATTTTTACAGAAGAAGAAACTGAGACCCAAGTGATGTGCCCAAGGTCTCACAAGTAATAAGTCTCAGAGGAGGATTTGAACCTAGGACTTTTAACTGTAGGGCCAGAATACTCTTTCCACTAAACCAAGTGTAGTGCCTATGCAATATTTACACCACCCCCCAATCATGATAAAGACCATGACTTTATGTATCACATGACATTCTATCACAAAATATACCAGATTCTCCAGATAGAGGATAACACCGAAGAATTTATTTAGACACCAGAAAACTGAATCCCAAAACCAGTATGCCAATTCCATCATAGTACCAAAGATATTCAGAAGCCATAATAATGCTGAGAGCCAGGCCATTCTTTAGCCTTCCCACAAACCAATACAATATCAATATTTACTCACAAACTTCTCTATCTCCTTGCCTAAGCTCCTCTGTCCCCAACTATCTCCACCTATCGCCAACTAATTTGCTAGCTCTCTACCAGCTTCCTGTGGGCGCTACTTCCCCTCAGCAAACTCCTCCCACCAGAGGCTCCATGTGATTACATTCAACCAATTAGGGGGCAGAGTTTACTTTCAAAGGGAGGGGGGAGGTCTTCAAACTCCCCCTAGGTCTATTAAGGGGCAGGGAAGATCTTCAAATTCCCATTCCTATTACACCAAGATGCCTCCTTTAGTTGGAGTCTTTTCTGCATGGGATACTCTGGCTAATCAACTTCTATTTGACAAGAATAGCTTTGCTTGTATGCTAAAGCACAGTCCAGTTGACTTCTCATCCTTTTTCCTATTATTTCTTTATATCAACATACCCTCAAAAAGTAATTGAAAATAAACTTTGTAAAATAGGAAGGTCTATATACATATGCACTATTCCATCACTTTTATTTTGAATCTTCTCCTTCTCTGAATTAAAATAAAAAGGACTTGTAAAGGTGGTAGCTTGACAGCTTAGATTCAAGGACATAACTACACAGAAGCTTTCAGGACAACTAGTCCATTTGGACATACCTGGGTCCTTGCTGAAAGGCTTCCCCTTCCACTTAACTATTTTTGGGCTAATGTTGCTTCAAAATTCTTGCAGCCCTTTACAACTTGGGAAAAATGCCCAGCTTCTACCATTTGTAGATTTCTGGAATCAGGTGAATTTCCTCTTAGGATGTGGAGATTCTTCTCCACCCCACTGTTTTGTAGAAGTGGAGGGTCTATGACTGTGGAATATTGCATCCATTTTTAGGTTTTTTCAAAATACTGATTATTTTTTTTTTTTTGGAGGGCAATTGGGGTTAAGTAACTTGCCCAAAGTCACACGGCTAGGTTTTTATTTGTGTGTGCGTTAAATGTCTTGAGGCTGGATCCAAACTCAGGTCCTTCTGACTCCAGGGCTGATGCTCTATTCACTGCGCCACCTAGCCGCCCCCAATACTGATTATTTTTACTGACTTTTTCCTCTTTCTCTTTTTTCTTTTAAAAAGTATTTGTTAAATATTGTGCCATGACTAACTTTGATAGATTTAGCTCTTCTGAGAATTCCAAAAGACTCAGGATAGAAAATGTTATCCACATCCAGAGAAAGGACTGATGGAGTCTGAATGCAAATCTAAGAATACTATTTTCATTTTTAAAATTTTTTTTCATTTTTTTTTTCTTTTGCAAACTAATTTTTTTTTTACACAAACTGTTTCTTCTTTCACAACATGACTAATGTGGAAATATGGCTTACATGATTCCTCATTTATAATCTATATCAAACTGCTTACTGTCTTAGAGAAGGGGGCAGAGAGGTAGAGAAAAAATTTGGAACTCAAAATTTTATGAAAAATGAATGTTAAAATTCGTCTTTACATGTAATTGGAAAAATAAAATTCTATTTTTAAAATTGTATTTGTTATATGTGATGGCTCTCTGGGAAGGGGGAGTGGAAGCTATACCAGAAGAAATTTTAGCAATGTAAAGACAATAAAAAACAATAAAAAATAACAATAAAAAATTTTTAGAGGATAGGTATTTGAAAAAAGAACATTGAGATCACTGACTATAATTTACCAAATTCAGTTCAACCCAAGTACTTTAACTGAACCTGAACCCCAACAAGTGAACAAGCAAAAGTATATAGAACTAATGCAACAATATTTTATCATATGCTTGAATATAGTGCTTAGGTTCTCCTTTGTTAGTAGTTAATCAACAGATACAAATATTTCTCCATTTGAAAAAGTGTAGCTATTTATGTCTAATGGTAATCATCTGAGGGGGAGAGAAAAAATTTACATAATAATTTTGTTGCATATTTGAAAGGAATAGCAAGTTGTGCATAGTAGATTTGCAGTTTCATATACAATCATCTTTTTTTTTATTATACTCTAACGGAAATACTTGCTTTATTCCATAAATTAAAAATAATTTTTCTTAAGTACAGGTTTCTCTTATTTAATGACAGTTTACTTATTTGTTAAGCATGTGGTGGGGACCTGTCATCAGTCAAGTATGACTGGTGAATTTATAGATCATAGCATCACTGATCTAGAAGGAACCTCAAAGGCTATCTAGCTCCTACTATTTTGCTTTCCAAATGAGGAAACTGAGATCTGGAGAGGTTAAGCAAGTCATCCATGATCACATATGTAGTATACATCAAAAGTGGGATTTGAACCCTGACCTGCTAATTCCAAAGACAGTGTTCATTCCACCATACCGCATAACACCAAAGCTGTTGTATACATCTGAACGTATCTTTCTTGTTACTTTCATGTAATTGGCATGTTTCTCAATAATAAGAATTTCTCTGTCTCACCCTAGTGCTTTTGGAGTGCATACCAATTGCTGTAAATCTGTTTCTAAATGTGAAACACCATCTCCACTAACTGCCTGGGGCCATTTGGTGTATCTAGATTTCAGTCCTGATATGGCTGGTTTCCACAGAAGTACACAGACTAATAAGATTGTAAATCTTCCTAAGTATTTAAGTACAAGTTAGATTTCTGGGTCAAAGGGTATGGTAAGTTTTGTAGCTCTTGTATACTGTCAGTTCGCTCTCCAAAAGGTTTCTATTTGTTCACAACAGAGGTGTCATAGCTGCAATATTCCCAAGTACTATCCAAACAAGATTAAAATATAATTGGAATACATTTTAAGTGGATATGGAATCTTAGTATTAAAGATCACATTATTTTAAAAAGAGAAAAGAAACAATGTACCTCTCACAGGTATGGGTAAGAGATGTATACTCAACCAGATAAGAAACAGAAGGAATAACAAAAGATAAAATAGATAAATTTGATTGCTTCTGCACAGACAACATTAATGCAGATAGGATAAAAAGAAAAGAAGCTGATTGAGGAAAAATTTTTGTACAAAATATTTTGTAACTACAAATCTACTATGTACAATTTGCTTTGCCCTTCAAATATACAACAAAATTATTATGTAAATTTATTTTCCCCCCCTCCCCACCCTTGAGACATTTACCATTAATCCAAAGGTATGCTTTTTCAAATGGAGAAATATTGTATCTGTTAATTAACTGCTCACAAAGAAGAACCTCTCATAAGGGTTTGGTATCTAAGATATATAATAAATAAATTATATATATATGAATGGTCAAAGGATATGAACAAACAATTCTCAAAAGAACTCAAAAGTATTAGCAACCACACACACACACAAATATCTACATCACTAATAATAAGATAAATGCAAATCAAAATAACTCTGAGGTTTTACTTTACATGCTCCAAATTGACAAAAATGACCAAAAAATGGCAACAATGTTTTTGTTGAAGGTAGGGACTCTAATGTTGGTGGAACTGTGAAATGGTACAACCATTCTGGAAAACAATTTGGAATTATGTAAATATTCATGTCTTTTGAACCAGAAATCCTATTACTGGATTAATATACCAAAGAATCAATTCTAAGAGGAAAAAATTCCCATATATCTTAAAATATTTATAGCAGCACTCTTATAGCTAAGAATTGAAAACAAAGTAGAGACCCATAAATTCAAGCGGCTAAGCAAACTATAATAGATAGATGTAAGTGAATACTATTTTGCTGTTACAAAATGTGGGATGGATACAGAGAAGCATGGGAAGATCTATATGAGCTGATGCAGAGTGAAGTAAGCAGAACCAAGAAAACAATATGCAGAATAACTACAACAATGTAAGTGGAAAGACCAATGATATACCAAAAAATCAAAAGTAAATGTAATAAAATTATAAAGATTGAGTGGTACTTGAATGAAGAGCTATAAATAAATGCTACCAACCTACCTCTTAGTGAAGGTAAGAGATCCACAAATGTTACACAGTGCACATGTTTTCTGGCTTTCTCAATGTATCAATTGCTGGAAGGGTTTTCTCACTAAAAAATAAAAAGAAGTATTTTGTCATATGTGACAGTTCCTGAGGCAGGGAAGGGAGAGAAATATATGGGATATTATGATGATATAATTAACAGAAAATGTCAATAAAATTATTTTTAGAAATACAATTGGGTAATATTTAGCAAAATAAATAAAAAAACATCAACATAAATATATCTGAAAACTAAGTCACTATGTTGCCTATAGGGATCCTTAAGTGTCGTTTTGCTGTTGAGTTGTTTCAGTCATGTCCAATTCTGTGACCCCATTTGAAGGTTCTCTTAGCAAGGGTACTGGAGTGGTTTGACATTTTCTTCTCCAGTTCATTTTACAGATGAGGACCTGAGGGAAACAGGGTTAAGTGACTTGCCTGGGGTCACATAGCTAATAAATATCTGAGGCAGGTTTTGAATCCAGGAAGATGAGTCTTCCTAATTCCAAGACTACTGCTCTATCCCCTGTGTTGTCCACCTGCCCTAGGTATGGTTTAATGACCCTCATTTCTATTTGAGTTTGATACCACTGGTTTAGAATACCATAACAATGTACCTGTTTTCCTGCATCCCCAGAAGCATTGAATTCTATCATAATAAATATCCTACAAGGTATAATGTGAGAGGAGCAAAGCAGTGTCAGGTAAAGTGCTATGAGATATCTGAGCAAAGAGACCATTTCTTTTATTTTTTTATTTAAATTTATTTACTTTTAGTTTATTTTTTTTCTTTTTGGAGGGCAATTGGGGTTGTTTGTGTGTGCATTAAGTGTCTGAGGCTGGATCCAAACTCAGGTCCTTCTGACTCCAGGGCCGACGCTCTACTCACTGCACCACCTAGCCGCCCCTTACTTTTAGTTTATGACATTCAGTTCCACAATCCCTTGAGTTTCAAATTTTCTCCCCCCTCTCTCCTCTTCCCCCTCCCTGCCCCCCGCCCCAGGGTGGCATGCAATCAAATATGGGATCCACAAATACCTTCACAGTAAACATTAGTCAAGCTGTAAAGAAGGATTATAACCAATGGAGTGAACAGTGAGGAAGAAGAAACAAAACAAAACAAAGAGAGCAAGTAGTTTGCTTCGATCTGCACTCAGACTCTGTAGTTCTTTCTCTGGATGTGGATATCTCTTTCCATCATGAATCCTTAACCGTGCATCACTGAGAGGATCCCAGTCTATCAAAGTCAATCATCACACATATGGTGTATTTGTAATTGTGTACAAAATTCTCCTGGTTCTGCTCTTCTCTCTCAACATCAGTCTACATAAATCTCTACAAGTTATTATGAAGTCCGTCTGCTCCTCATTTCTTATAGCACAATAGTATTCCATTACATTCATATACCACAACTTGTTTAGCCATTCCCCAATTGATAGGCATGCCCTTGATTTCCAATTCTTTGCCACCACAAAAAGAGCTGCTATAAATATTTTGGTACATATGGGTCCTTTTCCCACTTCTATGATCTTTTTGGGATACAACCCTAGAAATGGTATTGCTGGGTCAAAGGGTATGCACTTATTTATAGCCCTTTAGGCATAGTTCCAGATTGCTCTCCAGAATGGTTTAATTAGTACACAACTCCACCAACAAGCATTAGTGTTCCAATTCTTCCATGTCCTCTCCAGCATTTATCATTTTCCTGTTTTATCATCTTAGCCAATCTGACAGGTAAGATGTGGTGCCCAAGAGGCATTTTGATTTGCATTTCCCTAATCAATAGTGATCTAGAGCATGTTTTCATATGCTTATAAATATCTTTAATTTCTTCCTCTGAGAACTCTCTTCATATCCTTTGACCATTTATCAGTTGAGGAGTGACTTGTATTCTTAAAGAGATTTCTTAGCTATATTTTCAACCATTTTTACAATTTTAACGGGTAACAACCTACCCAATGAAACAGAAATCAAGTGAAGGATGCCCTTCAAAAAACATCAAAGCACGCAGACTCTAAACATGAGTACAGTTGCTGTCATTGGTGATTCCATTCACTTTTTTTTTCCTCTCCTTACTACTCTCTTCTTTAGCTACCCACTCACTCCTCTGTTCTAATGCTTTATTTCTTATGAATAACTTCTGGCCACTCCCTGAGGACAGCAGTTATTTCTCTGCTGTCCCTCACAATAGGTTGGATATTTCTCTTTAACCTGATGGGAAAAAGCAGAAGCCAAACAACATTTAAGATGATGATGAATGTGCTTTTTCTGCATGAGTGCAGATGGAAGTCACATTTTATGTAGCCTGAGGCAGCACAGTGCTGCTGTGCAAAGCAGAACCAAGAAACAAGTATTTCATAACCTTAGATATGGAGAGGACCTTAGAGATTATGTAGCCCAACCCTCTCATTATACAGATGAAGAAACTGAGATCCCCAAAAAGTAAGTTGACTCAATCTATCTCCATTCTAGTCTATTCTCCATTCAGCTGCCAAAGTGATTTTCCTAAATCAGAAGTCTGACCATGTACCCTACCATTTAAAGCTACCTTCCATTTACTCTGGACTTATCTGGTTTATGACAATTTATGCATATATTTTCTCTCTAACCTAATTAATATATGACCTTGAGGACCAAAACTGTTCTTGCTTTTTCTTTGTATTCACAGTCCTTAGCATAGTTTTAGGCACATAATAAGTACGTAAGATGGGGCAGCTAGGTGGCACAGTGAATACAGCACTGGGCCTGGAGTCAGGAGGACCTGAGTTTAAATCTGGCCTCAGACACTTAACACTTTCTATCCATGTGACCTTGGGGAAGTCACTTAACCCCAATTGCCCTGCCTTCCCCCTTGCAAAAAAAAAAAATACTAAGAAATGGTTGTTGATTAGCTGAATGATCTGGGATACCACCTTTACTTGAGAATAGGTGACAGGAGACCAAGGGAACCAACTGGTTGTGATAGTGGCAGAGAAAGAATTAGTATTCTGACTCCCAAATCACTGACTCGCCATAAAGCATATTATTTTCCTAGGGAGATTTTCTATTTCTGTAGTCATGCAGAGGAGTGAACTTGATATGTCCTCTATTTTAGTTTTGTACATTTTTCATTTATCCCTTTTCCCCTCTCTCCCATTTCTCTTCTACCTAAGTTTGTTTTTATTTTGTAATTGTTTTCAGATTTAAGGGCTAAATGAGCTGAAAACCTACTGAAGCAGGAACCAGGCTTCAAATGAAACAATTATTCACCAGCTTCTACCTTTGATCAGTAATCTTTTTACGTGACATTGGAGAACACACAGAGTAAGCTGGACCAACCCTTTCCTACTAGCAAAGGGGAATCATGAAAGCAACATGGTGACTGTAAAAAGACTCCATTCACCTATCTCACTAGTGAAAATCCAGGTAAATAGTTCAGAAGGCCAACAGAACTTAGTAAGGATAGGAGCTAATTAGTGTGAATCCAGGCTAGGTTCAATTTAACTCAACAAACACTTGTTTAGCATATATTTAATGGTACTGGAGATACAAAGATGAAAAATAAAGGCAGTGACTGCCCTCAAGTAGAATGTGGTCTAATGGGGGTGGGAATCATAATCCATATACAATGTGTATGTGTCTGTGTTTGTGTGTATGTACACATATATATTCTATGAGGAATAGGCAAAGGGGAGTCAGGCAAAGTACTATGAGATATTTAAAGAAGAAGAGATCCTTTTTACTTGAGGTAGTTGGGAAGACTTGATAGAGAAGGTGAGTCCTGAATTTGGCCTTGAACTTCATATTGGGTATTAGGTGTTGAGACTTGAAACAAACGGCAAACATGCCACCCATCCCCTGAAAGACTAAGAGATAGACTCAAGGTATAGAATTAGACAAACATTTTTAGACTTCGTAAATATTTGAATTTATTTTGACTATGTTTATTTGTTTCAAGGATTGTGTTGTTGTTGTTGTTTTTTCTAAAGGGAAAAAGTGGGATTATGAGGAAGATAGAGAAGAAAGTTAATGATAGTATTACCCAAAAAAGAAAAGTCACTTAAATACCCAGAAGAGAACAGAGGAAGTTCAGGAGTAAACACAGACGAGTAGAGCAACTTAAAAAGCAACATGTTGAATTTTATATGTATATATATATATATATATATATGTGTGTATGCATGTATATATTATATTAATATATATTAATCTATGGATGATGAAAATTCATACTTTCATATATAATCCTCTTCTCTTCCTTTTTATTTGGAAATGCTTTTTTTGTGTTTGAGTTGAAAAATTCTAAAAAATTTTTTTAAAGTTTTTTTTAATGTAAGAAGCAAAAACAGAAAAGAAGGAAATTATTCTTTTGTACCTCTGATTAGTCAAGTAATTGTTTATCTGAATCTTCAGACTCTGACTAGTCCATTGCACTGAATCTAAAATGCCTCTTGGGACAGATAACTATTAGTTGGGTGTTTTATTAGCATTAAAAAGAACAGCATGTAATCAATAACAAAAGCTATCAAACCAATTCTGACATTTTAAAAGAATCCTTTTAGCTTAACTCCTATTACGGACTTGTTCATAAAAGCTAGAGAGTAAAAAAGACAAAAATAATTTCACAGAATTTGAGACCTGGGATGTAAGCAATCATCTAGTCTAAACAATGCATTAAAGAAACCCCTACTATAATATACCCAAAAAGTGACAGTATTTCTCTATCTGTAACAGAGAAGTTTTTTTTTTTTTTTTATCTTCAGTTATGAATTCTCTCATCATTTGCATGAGTTTGCTCTATGTATCTGTCTTGTATCTCTTGCTTTTCAGGAGTCAAAGCTACACCCACCCTTCTTATGAAATTCTCCACAACCCAACCCTGAAATCCAATTTACTAAGAAAAAGACTCCACCCATACACTACCTTCAAACTGCTGATCTCAGTGGTGAAGTCAGAAACAGATCTTGGAGCAAAACATGTGAATACATGTCAGTTGACAATGAAGAAAATAAAAGCAAGAAGTTATGACTATGTTTCTTGAACACTATTTGAGCAAATCTTTCTTTCCATGGCTAGCAACTTGCTTATCTCTTTCGTCAGATCCCATTTACTGGAAGTATATTCTAATCATATAATTTCCAGGTATCCACCTGCTTGCTTTTCCTGACCTTGGTCATACTTTAGGGTCTTAGTTATCATTCTATTTGAGTGGTACTTTACTCTAGGAACCTCACAGGTTTTTTTTTACACTTGCCCTTGAGGAAAAAAGGACTAGATGAAGTGCTTTTTAAAAAATTTTATTTAATTTTTAATTTATGGAATAAAGCAAGCATTTAATAACATTATAATTTTTAAAATGATTGCACATGAAACTGCAAATCAATTATGTACAATTTGCTATTCCTTTTAAATATATAATAAATTTATCATATAAATTTCTTTTCTTTTTTCTCCTTTTTTTCTTCCCTCCCCTCACACCACCCTAGAGATGGCTACAATTAGACACAAGAATGTATGTGTGTGTGTGTGTGTGTGTGTGTGTGTGTGTGTGTGTGTATAAAATCATTCTACATATCTATCCTTTCTCTGGATGCAGATAGCCTATGTTCTTTGTGGTTATTTTGGGTATTTATATTAGTCAAAATGACTGTCACTCAAAGTTGTTCTTAAACAATATTGCTGTTACTGTATGCAGTGTTCTCTCAGTTCTGTTCATTTTGTTCTTCGTTATTTTGTGCAATTCTATCCATGTTTTTCTAATATCATCAAGGTCATCATTTCTCATAGCACAGTAGTGTTCTATCACAATCATAGACCACAATTTACTCAGCCACTTCCCAACTGACAGGTACCCCTTCAACTGGTAGTTCTTTGCCACCACAAAGAGAGCTGCTATAAATATTTTAGAACACAAAGGTTCTTTTCCTTTTTCTCTAGTCATGTTTGTAAATGGACCTAGTAGTGGTATTTCTGGACCAAAAGGTATATACAGCTTTATAATTCTTTGGGTATAATCCAGGTTTCTCTCCAAAATGGTTGGATCAGTTCACAATTCCACCAACAATGAATTACTGTCCCAATTTTTTCCACATTCCCTCTAACAATTGTCATTTTCCCTTTCTATCATTTTAGCCAATTTAATAGGTAAAAGATGGCATCTCAAAGTTGTTTTAATTTGCATTTCTCTAATCAATAATGATTTAGAGCATTATTTCATATGACTATAGCTTTGATTTCTTCATTGGAAAATTGTTCACATCTTTTGATCATTTATCAATTGGGGAATGATGTGCATTCGTATAGATTTTGCAATGTTCTCCATATATTTTAGATATGAAACCTTTATCTGAAAAACTGCCTATAACATTTTTCCTCCAATTTTCCATTTTCCTTCTGATCTTGACTGCATTTGGTTTATTTGTACAAAAATTTTTAAATTTAATATAATTAAATTTATCCATTTTATACCTAACTTTGCTCTCTATCTCTTGTTTATTCATAAATTGTTCACCTATCCATAAGTCTGATAAGTAATATGTTCCATGTTCTTCAAGTTTTCTTGTAATATTCTCTTTATACCTAGGTCATGTATCCATTTTGACCTTATCTTGGTAAATGATGTAAGATATTGGTCTATACCTGGTTTCTGTCATACTGCTTTCCAGTTTTCCCAACATTTTTTTTACCAAATAATGAATTCTTATCCCCAAATCTTAAGTCTTTATACTTGTCACATACAAGGTTACTATATTTATTTGCTGATTGTAAACTTTATGTCTACTCTGTTTCATTGATCCACCTTTCTATTTCTTAGCCAGTACCAGATATTTTTTTTTAGATTTTGCTTTTTGTTTTTTGGAGGGGGGAAGGTAGGGCAATTGGGGTTAAGTGACTTGCCCAAGCTCACATGGCTAGTTTTGTGTTAAGTGTCTGAGGCTAGATTTGAATTCAGGTCCTCCTGACTCCAGGGCTCATGCTCTATTCACTTTGCCACCTAGCCACCCCAACCAGATACTTTTGATAATTACTGCCTTATAATGTTATTTAAGATATGGTACTGCTAAACCCCCTTCCTTCACATTGTTTTTTATTAGTTCCTTTAATATTCTTGACTTTTTTTTTCTTCCAAACAAATTGGGTAGGAAAAGATAAAAAGGAGCAATTACCTCACAAAAATGGGATGCAAAAGGAAAAACTATTACAGAGGAAGCAGGTGAAGGTGGAGGCCTAATAATGTTGGAACCTTACCTCATCTCCATTGAAGAGGAAACAATGTGTACATCTGAATGGGTGTAGAAGTCTTCTGAACTTGTAGAGATATGATAGAACTGGGGACAGAGTGAGGGAGGGATTTTTAGAAGGATGTGTAGATTAAGATTTATAAGGGTGGGGAGAGAGGATAAAAGAAGGCCTCTTAGAGGGGTGGGTAGAATAAGTAATAGGAGAGTGAGGGGAGAAAATAAGATAACAGGGATAGGGTTAAAAGAAGACTGAGAAGGACAATAGTGAATAAAAATAAGATGGAGAGAAATTCATAAATAGTAATCACAACTGAACGTGAATAGGATGAAATCACCTATAAGACAGAAATGGATAGCAGAATGGATTAGATATCAGAATCCAACAATACATTGTTTACAAGAAATACATTTTAAAATGAGAAATACACACAGAATTAAAATGGAGGATTGGAGTAGAATTTATTATACTTCAGCTGATGCAAAAAAAAAAAGGCAGGGGTAAAAATTATGATCTCAGACAAAGTTATGGCTAAAATAGATTTAATTGAAAGAGATAAACAGAGTAACTACATTTTGATAAAGGTACCATAGACAATGAAACAATATCAATACCAAACCTATATGTAACAGATACTATAGCATATAAATTTTTAAAAGAAAACTTAAATGAATTCCAGGTGGAGATAGATAGTAGTACTATAATAGTGGGGAACTTTAATCTTCCCATCTCAGAACTAGATAAATCTAACTAAAAACTAAGAAAGAAGTCAAGGAAGAAAAGAGAATTTTAGATAAGCTAGATTTGATAGATATCTAGAGAGAATTAATGGAAATAGAAAGGAATTTACCTTTTTCTCAGCAATGCATGGTATCTTTACAAAGACTGACCACATATTACTACATAAAAAATTTTAGAGATTAAAGTAGAAAAGCAGAAATATGGGGCAGAGTCAAGATGGCAGAGTACAAACAGCACTTCCACAGAGCTCCAGCCCACACCACTTCCA
The DNA here is from genome assembly GCA_011680675.1 of Gymnobelideus leadbeateri. Classification (NCBI taxonomy): domain Eukaryota; kingdom Metazoa; phylum Chordata; class Mammalia; order Diprotodontia; family Petauridae; genus Gymnobelideus; species Gymnobelideus leadbeateri. The sequence goes on from WOXC01002289.1 coordinate 84,313, forward strand.
AATTCATGTAAAAGGGGACTCTGAACAACCTCTGGAGCTCTAGAACCCACAAAATGACACAGAGAAACTACCTCCTGATGAGGACTGCCCTGCAGCCCGGCAGGGAGTGGCCAACACAGCACACTGGGAGCCAAGCCCAGGGCTCCCCCCTCCCCCACCCAGTCGGAGGTTTTAGCCCCAGGGTGGCCAGACCAGCAACCATCTGGAGGGACTCCAGAACACAGCAACTGTGGCATTTCCAGAATTACCAACACATAGATGCCTAGGACAAAGTGAGAGGTTAGTGCAGTATGGACTTTGGGACTCATTAATGGGGAGAGCAAGTCAGCCTCTTTCCCTGGGGGCGAGAAACCCCTGAGACACTTCAGCACATGTGAATGTGTGTATATATATTTATAGGTGTGCATAGATAGAGGGCACAGGTCAAATTTAATAGGAAGGGATGATGCTTAAAAGGTGAAATTAAGAGGTAAGATAGGAATATAGTGGGAGGAGATGGGGAGAGGAGAGAGAGAATGGGGTAAACTATCTCATACTAAATAGGATATTTAGGAGAGTAGGAGGGGAAGGGGATAAGAGGGGGGATGATGGAAGGTAAGGTGGGAGGGAACGGGGGGAGGGAAGTTGGAAGCACCTACTTTTGAAAAGGGACAGTATTAAAGTAGGAGTGGGTGGTGGGGGAGGAGGGGAGTGAATCTGGAATTCAAGGTTTTAAAATCAAATGTTTAAAAATATATAAAGACTATTATTAATACTATTTTACATATAATTGGGAGATAAGATATACAGGCATTGGGGCACAGAGATTTACCTTGCCCTACTGAAAAAGTCAAAGGGGACATGGGAGAAGATATGAAGGAGAGCAGATGGGATGAGGGGATATCCTGTGGGAATGCTATTCTGGGTTAGGGGGAAGGGAAAAAATGGGGAAAAAATTGTTTTATTTCCCAATTATATGTAAAATAGTATTAATAATAGTATTTATATATTTTTAAAACATTTGATTTTAAAACTTCAAATCCCAGATTCATTCCCTTCCTCCCTTGTCACCCACCCTTACTGGGAAGACAAGCAATTCAGTATATGTTATACATGTGTAGCTATGAAAAACACCACCATAGTAGATAAATTATAAGAGTGACTGTATTTCCCTCCCTCCTATCCCACCTCCCGCTTGGTCTATTCCCTACTTTGATACTGTCCCTTTTCAAAGGTGGGTGCTTCCAATTTCCCTCTCCCCCTTCCCTCCCGTCTTACCTTCCATCATCCCCCCTCTCATCCCCTTCCCTCCTACTCTCCTGCAGGGTGAGATATCCTATTTAGTATGTATGTCATTCTCTCCCTGAGCCAAATTCATTTTTTTTTAAGCAATTGGGGTTAAGTAACTTGCCCAGGGTCACACGGCTAGGTTTTTGTTTGTGCGGATTAAGTGTCGGAGGCCGGCTCCGAACTCAGGGCCTTCTGACTCCAGGGCCGGCGCTCTATTCACTGCGCCACCTAGCCGCCCCTCTGAGCCAAATTCAATGAGAACAAGGCTTTGCCTTTTTGCCTTCCTGTTCTTCCCCTCCCTAGTAACCATTTTCCCTTGCCTCTTCTCTATGAGAAAGTCCACCCAAGAATGTCTCTCCCCATCTTCTCTTGTTATACCCCTCTCTCACCTCTTGATTTCACCTTTTAAGGATCATCCCTTCCTATTAAATTTGACCTGTGCCCTCTAATTATGTACACCTGTACACATATACACACACATTCACATATGTATTCATATGCCCATATACCCTTCTTCAACTGATTTCATATTGAGAAAGGTTTCATCAGTTACAGTTATCATTTTTCCAAGTAGGAATATAAATAGTTCAACTTTGATAAGTTCCTTTTGATTTCTTTTCCCTGATTACCTTCTCAAGCATCTCTTGCTTCTTGTATCTGAATGTCAGATTTTCTATTCAACTCTGGTTTTTTTATCAAGAATGCTTGAAAGGGACTTCCCGCCCTAACGGGAGCGACACTTCGTGCGTTGTGCGCATGCGGCACCAAGCCGGCGCCTTCCTCCTTTTCCGTCCCCTCTCTGGGGAAAGCGGGAGGCAGCTCCTGGAAGTGACGCAATCCCGACCCCGGAACGGAAGTGAGGCTCGCCGTGCCCTTGACGGGCGGGCAGAGCTGGGCTGGGCCGGGCCTTAGGGGGTGGAGGCGGAGGCGGCGGCCGAGGAGAGGGCAGGACGGCCCGGGTGCCCCCGTTCGCTCGGGCTCGTGGCCGCGCGCCGCAGGGAGATGGCCCAGCGTATGGTCCTCAGGAGATTCCTGGCCCCTGTCTTCTCCAGGAAGCTCCTTCAGTGTCGCTGGGTACCTTTTCCTCCTGAGGTTCTAGCCCAGGGCAGCCCTGCTAGACCCGCTGCTGCACCCAGTTTGACCCGGACATTCTCTACTACCAAGATCTCCAGTGTTACCTTTAACGTCCAGGATGGGCCTGACTTTCAGGACAGAGTTGTCAACAGTGAGACACCAGTAGTTGTGGATTTCCATGCACAGTGGTGTGGCCCGTGTAAGATCTTGGGGCCCCGGTTAGAGAAAATGGTGGCAAAGCAGGAGGAAAAGGTGCTGATGGCCAAGGTGGACATTGACGACAACACAGATCTCGCCATTGAGTATGAGGTTTCTGCTGTGCCAACTGTGCTGGCCATCAAGAATGGGGACATGGTGGACAAGTTTGTGGGCATCAAAGATGAAGACCAGCTGGAGGCTTTCCTCAAGAAGCTCATTGGCTGCTGAGCTGGACCTGTTTTTTGTTTTCCCCTGAGGTCCTTCTAGAAGAACTCTAATCCTTTCCAGTCCCTACCTGTCTAGCCCCCCTTGGCCCATCCTGCATCTTTCTGGGGAAGGGTTCTTCATCTCCAAACTTGGGAACCAAGAGCATTTCCCAGTGATGTGACTTCAGAAGGCTGGTCCTTAGGGAAGTGGTGCTGCTGCTGACCATGGAAGAGAGGGCTGGGGATGGGGGCTTGGAGTGTTCTCGCTCTCCCATGCTTGATCCTGATGCCCCCTCTCCCATCCCTACCACCAAGCCCACCCTAACCTAGGCCCCAGTTGTGGCTGTCTCTAGAGGAGACTGGAGAGGGACCAGTTTCAGCAGGACTGCTTAATAGTGGGATCACCCTGTTTTGACTGTGAAATTTTTATCCTTGTGCTTTATTACAGAGGCTCTGTGACCCCTGTGCCTGACCTACTTGCCACATTTTCTCCTCTGATGCTGTTTTGTAAAAGAAAAGAGAGTTATACATACATATACATGCATGTACATACATGTATATGTATGTGAAGTTCTCTCATTTTTTGTAGGTCTGTAATAAAAAGAGCTTTACTGATCAAAAAAAAAAGTGCTTGAAAGGTCCTCTATTCCACTGAATGACTATATTTTCCCCTGAAACATGATACTCAGTTTTGCTGGGTAAGTCATTCTTGGTTTTAATCCCAGCCCCTTTGACCTCTGGAATATCATATTCCAAGCACTTCAATCCCTCATTGTAGAAGCTGCCAGGTCCTGTGCTATCCTGATTGTGTTTCCACAATATTGAAATTGTTTCTTCCTGGATGCTTATAATATTTTGTCCTTGATCTGGGAATTCTAGAACCTGGCTATAATATTCCTAGGAGGTTTCTTGGGGGGATCTTTTTCAGGAGGTGATTGGCGGATTCTTTCTTTTTTTTTTTTTTCAAACAATAAAAATTTTTAATCATACAACAAAGACTTCTTACAGTGCAACAGTGAAACCTGTTTGAATAGTCACATGACATGTCACTCAGCATTAAATGGTCAAAAAGCAGTCTGAGCGTTTCTTTGTCTCCAGTGCCGCTCACCACAGGGCCACTGGGAAGCAGGGCGATTCCTTCCCCAAGAGCTTCCGCTCTGACAGCTCGAGTCAACACAAAAACTCTCCCGTCTTCACAGTTTGTTGTTTTTCCTCTCAGACTAAATGTTTCTCTCCCCTACCACTGCTGGACTCGGGGTCCGGGGCAAGACCCAAGCTCTAAACTAGGATTAACCATCTGTGAGGGTCTCGATCCCTTTCGGTCACTGCTTAATCCCTTAAAAGTCAGGAGAAGCATCACTGGGCAAGGTGAGGTTAAGGGCATGAGGAGGGAAGCAAAGCCAGGGCAGTGCAGAATGAAGGGTGGGGGTGGGGGAGTGGGGTGGGGGGAGGAGGGGGCTGCAATCACCGATCACCTCCACCTTCTCCTCGGGGGCCTGCAGTCAGAGCCTGGCAGGAGGCAATTCTGTTTCCGTTCTGTGGGCCACTCCAAGCCAGAGTTGTGTGTTTCAGAATATGGGGGTACTTTAGAGATGGAGAAAAGGACAAGACACAAAATCCCTCAGCAAAGCAGAGAAGAGGGGTGGATGAAGAAGGCAGATTTAAAGACACAAATAGGGCTATGGAAACCAGTGGTGATGCAGAGAATTAAGTTCAATACAAACTGATGTCACCTGGGTGGGTGATGGGTGTGGTGTAGAGGACAAGAAATATCAAGTTAAGTTGGTTGTGAAGCTAGCACCTTTCAATGGAAAGGCACCCTAGCCTTTCCTGGATGGGGAGAAGCAAGAGGTCCTACACAAGGCACCTATGCCAGGAACCAACTTGGCAGCCCAACTGGAAAATCAGCAAGGCTGAATCTAATTCTGATTCACTGGGTGTGAATTACAATGGGAGATGAAGTGGTTCAATTTGCCAGGTTTTTGAAGGGCTTCAACAGGAAATCTTGGCAGTATCATGCTGGTAAAATGGTGATGGCTGAGAATGGAGACAGAAGAAAGCTTCCCCCTTCCCCCTTTTGATAACCCCTTCCTGGGGAGCTGGGTTCATGGGGTTGCTCCCCACCACCATCACCATACTTCTAGGTATACTGCCTGAGTTAACTTCTAATATCACAGGGTGAGAGAAGATGCAGCTCAATACCTTATTTTTCAGCTGAAGTGTTCAGTGGGGGATGGATGGCATCTGCTGTCACTGATAGAAGAAATGTATCCATGGCTGGAGATGTCCAGAGCTATAGATGACCTGTCATGACATGCTTCCCCTCCTCTGTCTCAGCAAGCTTCCTCTTCTCTTTTTTCAAACCCTCTACATGATCAATCTAACTCTTCACGGTGCTACTTTAAGCTGCTCTTCCCTGTCAGCATCAGTTATGCAGGCATCATGCCTATTATAGAAAATGTTTGGAAGACTAGGATGGGGAACCAGTGGTCCGCCTAAGGCCTAGTGGAGACTGGACTAAGGGAACATGAAGAGCAAGGAACCAGGGATGATGGAAAAGCTACATATTCAAACTACTATGGCAGACGTGGGGTCTAGCTGCAGGAATGGTGTTCTAACAGAGCTTAAGACAACAGGCTGGTTCACAAATTTTTAACAACAAAGAAACCCCAAACCAACATTAATCCACAGAGAATTTCTTCCCATTCCCTCACCCCAAACGACCAACTTCTCCAGAGATAGAGGGAAGAATTTTCCAGACAAGTAGAGGTTCTCTGCTGCTCCCTCTTTAGTGAGATGAGCAGTCCCCAAATGGTAGGGAAAAGATGTTACAATTTTCTTGGCAGCTCCATCCTAAAAGAATTAAGGAAAAGCTGGGGGGCCAGGGTAAGAGGTGACCATGGTCCCTTGAAGGCTGGGAAAGCAATCAAAGGGGAAAGAAGAATGAAAAGCAACCTATGTACAGCCTAAGGATGGTGATGGAGGGAAGCTGAGAAAGGTTCCTTAACCATTCCCTTTTTAAAAAGGGATTGACTAAGGATTAGAAAAGGAAGCCTGGATGAGGGGGCTCAGTTTGACCAGAGAATTAAAAAAACAGGGTGAGCTGGAGATCCAAGCTCAAAATCTATTCAGTTAGAGCAGTTTGTTGTCCTCTTTCCAGGCATCCAGACCAGCTGAGGACTTGTGCATGGCCAAGGGAGGGTGTTATCCCCTTTTTCTGTCTCTCTCTTCAAGACGTGGCAGGCTCCTCTCCTCACCACCCATTACCAATGTCTGGAGTCCACTAGTTCTGGCCGAAGGCTGAACTTCTTGAGACTTTCATAGCCTATCACTACGACCATGATGGAGGGTGTGGCTGCAATGATTCTGGCAAAGAGACCCTTCATGAAGCCCCAGGGCCCCTCCTCAGCCAACAGCTGCTTGAAGGTCAAGATGATTGAGTTCTTGCCCTCCACCTGTACCCTGGCTCAGACAATGTCCATCGGGTTGGTGATGATGGAGGCAGTGGCTGCAGCCAGGGGCCCAGAAATGGCCTGGCAGATGATGTGGGGGCAGTCCTTAGGACACATGCAGGAGAGCTGCTCTGCATAAAAGTGGTAGAAGGGCCACCATAAAGCACTGTTGGGTATGTAGGTGAGTAGAGAAGCCACATAACCTCGGTAAGCTCCGTATTCCATCAGCTTGAAGGATCTGCTGAATGATATACTTGATTTGGCCAAAGGCCACTATGCCCCAGCCCTCTGTACCCCGATATACCTGGAATTGGCCCATGGTCTCTCCCTTTCGCTGCATCATCAGGTGCTGGGAGACCACATCAATGGGCACTGTTATGCTCTGGGCCACCAGTGAGGCTGAGCTACCAGCTACCAGAGACTTCACAGTGTTGCTCTGGCTGTACTTAAACACAAACCTTCGGGTGAGCTCATAAGTGGTAACATAGCACTGACCAGAGACCAGGGTGAGCGTGTTGACCAAGAAACCCCGATAGAGGCCTAACACCCCATCTGTCCGCAGAATCTTGACAAAGGCATCAAATGTTCCTTGATAGAGGCTCTTGCCCTTCAGTATCTAGAGCCGTGTGCGGATGGGGGTGAAGGGGTAGACACTGATTCAGATCATCATTGTCATTGCCAAACCAAAGACATAGAACTTCTTGTCCAGATGTTCCCACTCAATGATTGGGATGTTGTGTTTATCCTCCATCGTGCCTGAATTCCTCCTGAGCCCTGGATGGCCCTGTAGACATTACCGGCACTCCGTGGGCCAGGACTCCTAGGCTGTTGCTCCTGCCCTAGCTTCACCTCTCGGCGAGCAGACCCCAACGGCATCTTCCTCCATATCTGCTCGGCTCCCCACACCGCCAGAGCCAGAAGTGAAGTTGTCATCAAACTCCCCCTCCCACAGTCCCTGCTCAAAAGCGGTGGATTCTTTCAATCTCTATTTTGCCCTCTGGTTCTAAAACATCAGGGAAATTTTCCTTGAGAATTTCTTGAAGGATGATTTCTAGGTTCTTTCTTTGATCATGGTTTTCAGGTAGTCCAATAATTTTTAAATTATCTCTCCTGGATCTATTTTCCAGGTCAGTGGTTTTTCCTATGAGATATTTCACATTGCCTTCTATTATTTTATTTCTCTGGATATGCTTAATAGCATCTTGATTTCTCATAAAGTCACTAGCTTCCATTTGCTCCAGTCTAATTCTGAAGGAATGATTCTCCTCAGTGAGCTTTTGATATTCTTTTTCTATCTGGCAAATTGGGCTTTTTAAAGCATTCTTCTCCTCATTGCCTTTTGAGCCTCGTTTGTCATTTAAGTTAGTCTATTTATTTTATTTTTTTTGTTTTTTGGAAGGCAATTTCGGTTAAGTGACTTGCCTAAGGTCACACAGCTAGTTTTTGTGTTAAGTGTCTGATGCCGCATTTGAACTCAGGACCTCCTGAATCCAAGGCTGGTGCTCTATTCACTGTGCCACCTAGCTGCCCCGTGAGTTAGTCTGTTTTTTAAGGTGTTATTTTCCTCAGTCAGGCTATTGACTCTCATTTCATAATTTTCTTGCATTATTCTCGTTTCTTTTCCCAATTTTTCCTCTACTTCTCTTATTTGGTTTTCAAAATTCTTTTTACACTCCTCTATGGCCTGTAACCAGCTCATATTTTTCTTGGAAGCTTTTGGTGCAGGAGTTCTGACTTAGTTGTCCTCCTCCTGTTCCACACTTTGATACTTTTTGTCCCCAAAATAGGAGTCTAATGTCAGATTGCTCTGCTTGCTTTGTTCTTTTGCTTGCTCGTGTTGCCACTCTATTACTTGAATTTTGAGCTTTTTTTGCCACAGTAGAACTCTGCTACCAGAAAAAGGAGCTTTGTCCCAATCACTAGGGTTTTCACAGCTGCTGGAGATATTATTTGGGTGCCCTCTCTGAAGCTCCACATGCTCTGGCAAACTGGTCACACACCCCAGGACGTCCTCCCTAGACAGCAATCCAGATCTAAGCAGGTTAAAGTCAGAGCCATTACCCCTCAGACTGGTCACTTAGTCCCCCTACAATCTACAGGCTAGGAACTCTGAAGTAGCCATATAGTTGTGGCTTCACTGCTGCAGCACCTCAGCTGCTTCTCCCTCCAGGGGGTAAAGGCCATACTGCACTCCTAATCTCCCAAGTTCCCAAAGTCCACACTGCACTGTCCTCTCACTTTGTCCTTAGTATCTATGGGTTGATAATTCTGGAAACTGCCACAGCTGCTGGTGATCTGAAGTCCCTCCAGCCAGAGGCTGGTTGTGGCCACCCTGAGGCTCAAACCTTGGGCTCACTCAGGGCTAGGCTTGGCTCCCAGAGCACTGCGCTGGCCCCTTCCTGCCAGTCTGCTGTGATGTCTTCAGTGGGAAGCTAGCTTCTCTCTGTCATTTTGTGGGTTCTATAGCTCCAAAGTTTGTTTAGTCATTTTTTATGTGAACTGGAGAAGGTGGAAGCAGGAGCCATGCACAGAAGTCCTGTTTCTACTCTGCCATCTTGATTCTGCTCCCCTAAACACAATGTTTCAAGAAATTATTAAGGAAAATTGCCCTAAAGTTTTACAACTAAAGGACAAAATAGAAATGGAAAAAATTCATCAATCACCATCTGAAAGAGATCCCAAAATGAAAATTCTGAAGTTTCAAAGTCTCCAGGTCAAGGAGAAAATTATCAAAAGAAACTAAAAAGAAACAATTTAAATATTGTAGATCTACAGTAAGAATAACACAATATTCAGCAACTTCTACAGTGAAAGACCAAAAGGCATGGAATATGATATTACAAAGAGGAAAGTATCTGGGTTTGCAATCGAGAAAACCCAGCAAAGCATAGTATAGATCTGCAAGAGAACAAATTGATTAAAGAACTTTCAGGTATTCTAAAGGAAAAGACCAAAACAATGGAAAATTTGACTTACAAGAATGAGGAGAAACATAAAAAGGTAAACATGAAAGACTACTTAAAAGGAACTTATTGAGATTAATTTATTTACTTCTTATATAGGAAAATGATATTTGTAACTCTTAAGAACACTATCATTTGGGGGCAGCTAAGTGGAGCAGTAAATAGAGCACTGGTCCTGGAGTCAAGAGGCCCTGAGTTCAAATCTGGTCTCAGACATTTAACACTTACTAGCTGTGTGGCCTTGGACAAGTCATTTCACTCCAATTGCCCTGCCTTTTCTCCTCTGAAAAGACAAAAAAAAAAAAAAAGAATGCTATCATTCTCAGCGTAGTTTGAAAGAGTACACATAAAAGGCTTGGGGTTCAGTTGATTGTGACTAGATGAATGTAAAAAATAAAGGTGGGTAAGGAGAAGTAAAATGGAGAAAATCCTCTCATACAAAAGAAATTTGATTGGAAAGACTGCCACAGTGGAGGGGAGTACAGGGTGGACAATGGGCAGCGTATGAAATTTATTCTCATCAGAACTGGGCTAAAGAAGGAATAACATATACATCTATTAGGGCATAAAAAATCTTCTCAATTTACAGAGAAATAGGAAGGTAAGGGGATAGGGATTCTTACAAGAGTGTGTGATTAGGGAGGCAGTGGTCAGGAATAAATTAGATTTCTAAGGAGGCATGGAGAGATAGAGAAAAGGATAAAGTGAGGAAAAAATAGGATGGGGGGAATATTCAATTAGTAATTACAATTGTGAATGGGATAGACTTACTTGTAAAATGAAAACAGATAGCAGAATGGATCAAAAACCAGAACCTGACAATATTTTGTTTACAAGAAACCCATTTAAAAATGAGAGACATACAGAGCAAAAATAAAGAGCTGGAGTAGAATTTATTATGCTACCATTGATATTAAAAAAAAAGCAAGGGTAGCAATGACTTTACACAAAGTTAAAATTAAAATAGATTTAATTAAAAGAGATAAACAGGGAAACTATGTTATATTAAAAAGTACCATAGATAATGAAGCAATATCAATATTAAATATATATGTACTAAATCTAAATTTTTAAAGAAAAAGGTAAATGAATTACAAGTGGAAATAAATAGCAAACTATAATGGTAGGGGATTTCAACTTTCCCTTCTCATAACTAGACAAATCTAACCAAAAAGTAAATAAGAAAGAATCCAAGGAGATGAATAGAATCTAAAATGAGCTAGATATGATAAATATTTGGAGAGAATTGAATGGGAATAGAAAGGAATATACTTTTTCCTTAGTGGCATATGGCACCTTTATAAAACTTGACCATATATTAGGGCATAAAAACTTCAGTTTAATACATAAAAGTAGAAATATCAAATAGTCTTTTTCAGGCTGTAACATAATAAAAATTACATTTAATGAGGGACCATGGAAATACATTGAGATATCAACAAGAGACAAAATATCCTAATCTTGAAGACTAAGTGGTTTGAAGAACAAGTCATAGAAAAAATAAATAAATATTTTATTAAAGAGAATGATAATAATGAGACAATACACCAAAACTTATAGCATACAGCAAAAGCATTAATCAGAGTTAATTTCAAATTGCTAAATGCTTACATCAACAAAATAGGAAAGAGTAAATCAATGAACTGGATATGCAATTTGAAAAAATAAACTAGAGAAAGAATTAAAAATCCCCAATTAAATGTCAAAATTAGAAATCCTAAAAACTGGGGTGGTTAAGTGGCACAGTGAATAGAGTGCTGGTCCTGGAGTCAGGAGAACATGAGTTCAAATCTGGCTTCAGATACTTCACACTTACTAGCTGTGTGGCCTTGGGCAAGTCACTTAACCCCAATTGCCCTGCCAACCCCCCCCCCCAAAAAAAGCAAAAGAAAAAAGAAGAAATCCTAAAAATTAAAGGTGAGATTAATAAAACTGAATGTAAGAAAACACTGAATGAATAAATAAAATTAGAAGTTGCTTTTACATAAAAATAAAATAGATAAGGCATTGGTTTGTATGATTTTAAAATAGAAAAGAAAACCATATCATTATTATAAAAAATGAAAATGGTAAATATACCACTAAGGAAGATGAAATTAAAGAGATCATAAGGAGTTATTTTGCCCAATTAAACGTCAATAAATTTAAATTTTTAAGTGGAATGGAAGAATATTTTAAAAAATATAACCTGCCCACATTAACCGAAGAGGAAATAAAACATCTAAATAATTTATTTTAGAAAAATAAATTGAACAGGCCATGAATGAGCTTCCTAAGAAGAAAAGGCATCAGGACTAGATGATTTTACAAAAGAATTTTACCAAATATTTAAAACAAATATAATGCTGATACCTCAACCAGCAAAAAGAGAGAAAGGAAATGACAGACCAATTTCACTAAAGAATACAGACACAAAAATCCTAAATAAAATATTAGCTAGGAAGTTACAACAATATATGTGACCAACTAGGATTTATAGCAGGAATACAAGTCTTGTTCAACATAAGGAATATTATTAACATGATAGAAAAATATTATTATATTAATAGATGCAGAAAAAGCTTTTGACAAAATATAACACCCATTCTTATTAAAAATACTCAAAAGCATATGTATAAGTGAATTTTCCTTAAAATAATAATATCTACTTAAAACTATTAGCAGGAAGCCTCTCTAATGGGGATCCAATAAGATGGGGAGTGAAACAAAGATACCCATTATTACTAATAGTATTCAATATTGGACTAGAAATGCTAGCAATAGCAATAAGAGAACAAAAAGAAATTGAAAGAATCAGAATGGGTAAATGAGGTAATAAAACCATCTCTTTTTTTGCAGATGATATGACAGTATGCTTGAAAAATCCTAGAGATTCAACTAACTTAACTGAAAAATTAATAATTTTAGCAAAGTAGCAGGATCTAAAATAAACCCATGTAAATTATCAGCATTCTATATATCACCAACAAAGCCCTGCAAGAAGAGATAGTAGGAGATATTTCATTTAAAATAACTGTAGACAATGTAAAATATCTTGTCAAGAAAACCCAGGAACTATAGGAACTTAACTATAAAACATTTTTTATGGAAATAAAATCAGAATATAACAATTGGAAAAATATTAATTGCTCATGGGTGGGCTGAGTCTATATAATAAAAATGATAATCCTGTCTAAACTAATCTATTTATTCAGTGTCATTCCGATGACTAATAATATATATATATATATATACATATATATATATTTAATGAGGTATGAACATAACAAAATTAATTTGAAAGAACAAAAGTTCAAGAATATCAAAGGAATTAATAAAAAAAAAAAATTAAAGGAAGGAAGTCTAGCAGGACCAGATCTTAAACTGTGTTATAATACAGCAAATATCAAACTATTTGGTACTGGCTAAGAAATAGAATGGTGGATCAGTGGAATAGAGTAGATATACAACACACAGTAGCAAATGATTATAGTAACCTTGTGTTTAATAAATGAAATGATTTAAGCTTTTGGAATAAGAATTCACTATCTGGTAAAAGTTGTTTGAAATACTGGAAGACAGTATGTCAGAAACTAGGTACAGACATTGGTCAAAATGAATATATAACTTAGACAAAAAGGGAGATATAAGTAAATTACAAGAACATGGAACTTATTACCTATCAGATTTATAGTTAAGAAAAAATTATTAATAAACAAGAGATAGAGAGCAAAGTTAGGTGTAAAATGGATAATTTTGCTTACATTAAATTTTAAAAGGTTTGTATAAATAAAACCAATGTAAACAAGATTAGAAGAAAAGCAGAAAATTGGGGGGAAATATTTATAAACAGTTTCTCAGATAAAGGTCTCATATCTCAAATATATAGGGAACTTTGTCAAATTTATAGGAATATGAGTCATTCCCCAGTTGATAAATGGTCAAAGGATATGAAAAGGCAGTTTTCCAATGAAGAAATCAAAGCTATTGTCATGTAAAAAATTGCTCTAAATCATTATTGATTAGAGAAATATAAATTAAAACAAATTTGAGATGCCTTGTCACACCTAAATTGGCTAAAATGATAGAAGGGGAAAATGACAAATGTTGGAGAGGATGTGGAAAAATTGTTAATACACTGGTGGTGCAATCATGAACTGACCTAACCATTTTGAAGAACAATCTGGAATTTTACCCAAAGAGTTATAAAACTATGTATATCCTTTGACCCAACAATACCACTACTAGGTTTGTTTCCCAAGGTTATCAGGGGAAAAAGGAAAAAAAAAACTTACATGTTTAAAATATGTGTAGCAGCAACCTTTCTGGTGGCAAAATACTGGAAATGGAGAGGAATCCCATCAATTGGGGAATGGCTGGGTAAGTTGTGGTATATGATAGTGATAGAATATTGCTGTCCTGGAAAAAAATAATGAGCACATTGATTTTAGAAAAACATGGAGATGCTCATGAAATAAGGAAGAGTGAAATGAGCAGAACCAAAAGAATGTTATATACAGTAACAACAATATTATTTGAAGAGTAACTCTGACTGACTAAGCTCTTCTGAGTATATGAATATTCAAATCAACTACAAAGGTATCTAAAAGTATGTATTGTATGGTTTCACATCTATATCTTTGTCAAATGTTGGCCTTCTCTAGTGCAGGGTTGGGAGGGAGTGAGGGATGCATCTTGTAACTCAAAATGCAACAAAAAAAGAAAAAGCTTCAAGCTACTCATCTGGATCTCTTTCTTGGGTATTCTCATTACCATTCCTGCTGCAAAAGTGCTTCCCCACCCTTTTGTTTGACTTGTGGGTATACAAAAATGCATCGTGAGTCATCTCTGCTTTTTAGTGACATTTATAGACACATTCTGTCCTGACCATTTTTCTTTTGCAATAGAGAAACAAACTAAGGGCCAACTCTGTAAGGAAGGGAAGGGCTCTGAGTATTACTGTGAAGTGTGAATGTACATGTGAAAAGGAGAGAATATGAAAGAGAACAACAGGTTTGAAAGAAAACATGGCTATGAGATAATGCATGTAACCAGGGGAAAGAACTTAGGTTTCTCAGAGTGTGCTCATGTAAGAGAGATCCCTGCAGGTGAGTGAAAACAATGGATAGGACATCAAGGCAGAGATACAAGGAGTGAGAAAAGAGTAGGTATTTAAAAAGTTAAATACCAGCAAAGATATACTGCTCTTTCTGGCACTCTGGCAATGAACTAGGAAAAGAGAGATAAGGTTAAACATTATTGCTTGAGGAAATATTTAAGTCAAGTTAAGAGTTGTACTTTATTTTTTAAGCTAGGGGAAACATACATATTTACAGAATAAGAGGAAGGAACCAGAAGAGACAAAATAATTTAAAATCTCTAATAGAAAGAGAATAATCAAGGAGGTCTGTGAGGTGACTGGAGGAGAAAGCCCTTTTTTTTTCTGAAGGGAAGGAAAGACAAAGAGAAGACACTAAGGGAATAAGAGAGTAGAGGAAAAAATTTGAGGAAATTTTGGTCAGATAATCTTAGTCATCAGTTAAAAAAAAAGGTACACAGTTAGGGGGAGCGTGAAGGGGAAGAAAATGTAGGAGAAAGAAGGTTTGTCATAGCCTCTTTGGAGAGTTTGAAAGAATCAATGAAATATTAATAAAAATACTACCAATGCAGTACCAGTATCAAGTAGCCAACTACCCTCAAATGTCTGAAAACAAATTCTGGAACAGCAAAACCAACAAAAAGATGCAGTAAAGCAATTTTCCAGGCCCAGATAATTTAGAAAGGAAAGGTCTGTCTCACTAGGGTAAGAGTAGAACACAGCCCAGCACAGGTTATTGTAATAGCAAGCACCCTAGCATACCCAGGATGGCTGCTAGCACAAGTTCTTTTATTTATTTATTTATTTATTTATTTTTGCTTTTTGGAGGTGGGAGGGGAGGGCAGTTGAGGTTAAGTGACTTGCCCAAGGTCACAAGGCTAGTAAGTATAGTAAGTCTGAGTCTGGATTTGAACTCAGGTCCTCCTGACTCCAGGGTCAGTGCTCTATTCACTGAACAACCTAGCTGCCCCCTAACACAGGTTCTTTGATCTGCTTTTCAAAAGTAAAGTAACTCAAAAAGTTTTAACAATCTTACTTTAATCAAACATATATATAAACAAAACTTTCTTAGTTCAGGGGAAAAAGTCAGCACCTAGAACTTTAGAGAAAATACAAACAGAAATTATAAGCAGACAAAAAATACAAACAAAAAAATAACACAATTCAACAGACTAACAGACAGGGCTTCTAGCTATCTCACCATTACATAAATACATAGTTAATTACCAGAGAGAAAAGTACCAACATCTGGGTTTTCAAAGCCAGGGGGCTCAATGGCTACCCAGAGTCTTATCTTGTCAAATCACACAACTCTTCACATAAGTGAGCCCCAAAGCAAAACCTTACCTCAGGGTATATAGAGTCTTCTCCAGGGTCAGAGGACATCACAACCTTCATGACCTACTACCTAATTACAAAGTAACAAAAGATATAAGGCTCCCTGAAAAACAAGCCTCCCCTAAGCAAGCTTCTCTACTTGGGTTCCAAGTGAGGCCAAATAAGGGGCAGGGAAGGTCTTCAAATTCCCATACAATTACAGCTATGCCCTCATAAACCAACTGCAAACCTTGGGGGTGACTGAATCAGCAACAGTGCATTCAAAGTTTTCAACCCATCAATGGTAAGGAGATCAGGTGGAGCCAAGATTGCGGAGTAGAAACAACACTTCCAAGGCACTCTAGCCCACAAAACTTCCAAACAATGTAAAAGGGGACTCTGAACAACTTCTGGAGCCCCAGCACCCACAGAACTACACAGAGAAACTAACCTCCCGCTGAGGAGAATCCAGCAGCCCTACAGGGAGCAGAGAGCACAGCACTCTGAGAGCAGGCAGCACAGAGCGCTGGGAACTGACAGCGCAGCGCTCTGGGAGCTGAGCCCAGGCCCACTTGAGCCGAAGTTTTAGCCCTAGGGTGGCTGGGCCAGCAGCCGGCTGGAGGGACCCCAGAACACCAGCAACTGTGGAGATTCCAGAATTATCAGCACAGATATGCCTAGGACAAAGTGAGAGGCTAGTGCCCTATGGACTTTGGGACCAGTATTTGGGGAACGCATCCACTTCCTCCCCTGGGGGTGAAAAGCTGCTGAAGTAACGCTGCACAGAAGCCATTTTGCAGCATCAGTGGAGGCTCTAGCTCCTGGTCTGCAAACTGTAGGGAGATCCAGCAATTAGTCTGGGGGTTAATCGCTCTTGCTTTAAACTGCCTGGATCTGGATTGTGGTCTGGGGGGGAAGTTTGGGGTGGGTATCCAACTTGACAGAGTGGGTGGAGGCTTTACAGAGGCCACCCAACATGTGGAAGTGGTGAAGACCCCACGTTTGGGACAGAAGTTCTCCTGGCTGGTGGCAGAGTCCTACTGTGGCAACAAGCCCAAAAATCAAGTATTTAAGTGGCAACATGCCTAGGCAAAAGAAACAAAATAAACAGAAAAATTCAACATTGGACTCCTATTTTAGGGGCAAAGAGGATCAAAGCATGGAGGAGGACTGTGAGGTCAGAACTCCTGCACCAAAAGCCCCAAATGAAAATACAAGCTGGCTACAGGCCATAGAGGACCTTAAGAAGCAGATAAGAGAAGTGGGGGGAAAATTGGGAAGAGAAATGAGAAAGATGCAAGAAAAGTATGAAATGACAGTCAACAGCCTGACTGAGGAAAATAACACCTTAAAAAACAGACTAACTCAAATGGCAAAAGAGGCTCAGAAAGGCAATGAGGAGAAGAATGCCTTAAAAAGCTGAATTTGACAGATGGAAAAAGAATCTCAATGAGGAGATTCATTCCCTCAGAGTTAGACTGGAGCAAGAAAATTCCAAAGGATTCATGATGAAAAAATGCTATACACTTCCAGAGAAAGAACTGATGGATTATGAATATAGATTGAAGCATACTTTTTTTTTTAGCTTTCTTATTTTTATTGTTTTTTTGAGGGGTATCACAACATGGGTAATATGGAAATATGTTTTGCACAACTGCACATGTATAAACTCTATCCAACTGCTTGCCTTCTCAATGAAAGGGAGAAAGGAGGAAGGGAGGGAGAGAATTTGGAACTCAAATTTAAAAAAAACAAATGTTAAAAATTGTTTCTAAATATAATGGAAAAAATAAAATATTTTTAAACTTTTTTTGGTCTTTATTAATTTGTTCATTTACTTTGAGTTTACAAAATTCAGTTCCCCAGTTCTCTGAGTTTCAAATTTTTTCCCCCTCCCTCCCTTCCCTAACCCCCATGGCAGCATACAATGAGGTAGATGATCTGCAGATACTTTCACTTTCACTTTAGACTTTGTTCAGGTTATAAAGAAGGACTGCATCTGATGGAATGAACAATGGGAAAGAGGAAACCAAGCCAAACAAGAAAAATAAAGAGAGTAGGTAATTTGCTTCAATCTGCATTCAAACTATGTTCTTTCTGGTTCTTTCTCTGAATATAGACATCTCTCTCCATCACGAGTCTTTTGGAGTTTACATATAGCCCTGCATTTCTGAGAAGAGTCCAATCTATCAAAGTTGGTTGTCACACATATGTTGTATCTATAATCATGTACAAATTTTTCCATCCCCCCTTTTGTAGCCCTTCCCCCTTCCTACTGCCTATAAGATATTTTTATACTTAACATAGTATATTATTTCTCCTTCACACCAAGAGTGACAGGAACAAATCTCATGCAAAGCTCCTCTCCCTCCCTTCTTTCCCTCTATTATGATATGTTTTGGGTCTCTTCTCAATAGAGTCCCATGCTTAACTGGTTGTGTTATTCCCTCTTTGAACCAGAACCAATGAGGGAAAAGCTCATATAATACTCATCTCCCTCCCTTCTTTCCCTCTGCTATATTGTTTTTATGCCTCTTTGTGTGGCATAATTTACCTTTTTCCCACTTCATTCTTTCCTCTTCTTTCATTGCAGTTCTTTTGTAGCCCTTAATAAGGTTTTTAATCATAATTTTGTGTAATTTATACTTATACCCTCTACTTGGCTATAAACAGTTTGTTCTTATTAAATAACAGGGTATGTGTGTGTGTGTGTGTGTGTGTGTGTGTGTGTGTGTGTGTGTTTTCCTTGTTTACCTTTCTATATTTCTCTTATATCTCATAATTGGAGGTTGAATTTTCCATTGAGCTCTGGCTTTTTCATCAGAAAGGTCTGGAAATCTGTTATATTGTTGAATGACCATCTCCTTGCCTGGAAGAATATGTTCAGTTTCACTGGGTAGATGATCCTTGGTTGTAACCTGAGCTCTTTTGCCTTGTGAAAAACTATATTCCACTTCCTCTGATCTTTCAGTGTAGAGGCTGCCAAATCTTATGCCATCCTCACTGTGGTTCTGTGATATGTGAATTGTTTCTCTCTGGCTGCTTGAAGTATTTTCTCTTTTACCTGGTAATTCTGGAATTTGGCCACAACATTTCGAGGACTTTTCAATTTGGGATCTCTTTCAGGAGGTGTCCGGTGGATTCTCTTGATTTCTATTTTACCCTCTGGTTCTAGTACCTCAGGGCAGTTTTCCTTGGTGAGCTCTTGGAAGATGTTGTCCACGCTTATTTTTTCATCATGATTTTCCAGTAGGCCTATGATTCTCAGATTATCTCTCTTGGATCTGTTTTCCAGGTCAGTTATTTTTCCATTGAGATATTTTTCCTCTTTTTCTAATTTTTCATTCTTGATGTTTTGTTTCACTAATTCTTGATTCCTCATAGAATTATTTGCTTCAATTTGGTTGAGTCTAGTTTTTAGCAAATTTATTTTCCTCGATTAGTTTTTGGAGCTCCTTTTCCAAATCACATATTTTTCTTTTTAAGGAGCTATTTTCTACATTGTAATGTTTTTCTAATTTTGCGATTTTGATTTTAAAAGAATTATTCATTTTATCTTCCATCTCTCTAATTTGATTTTCAAAGTTCTTTTTGAGGTCATCTAAGAATGCTTTCTGTACTTGAGACCAGTTCCCTCTTGAGGCTTCAGCTTTGGGTGTGCAGTCAACATTGTCTCCCTCTGAATTTGGTTCCTCCCTCTCACAATAGTACAACTCCAGAGTCTTTGTCTTTGTAGTCTGCTTTCTACCCATTTTGAGGCAGGGCACTACCCATGCCCTTCCTCTAGGGTTCCCAAGCCTTTACTGTTTAAGGTTTTGCCCTGGGGCAATAATTATTATGTTTTCAGAGTCAGAGGCAGGGATTGGAACAGCTGGGGTTCACTCTGCTATCCTGGTCCCTGGAAGTCTAAATAGGGGCTTTTAAAATTTCTGGGCTGTGGATTGGTAGTTGCAGGAGTAGTTGCTGCCCCTGCCAGTGGCGCTGGATTTGATTCTTACCCTGCTCTATCCAGTCCCAGCCCTGCAGTGATAGGCTTGGCAGTGGCCCTTGTGGTTGATGGGTCAACTTGCCGCCATGTTGATCAGGCCTCATCTGGGCCTCTGTTTGCCCACCATGGAGTCCAGGCCTCTGTCTGCATGAACTGGCATCTGGGCCTTTCAAAATATTTATTTTTTAAAAATCAACTTTCTTTGACTTCCAACAATGTTTAGAAGTTCCTCTGTTTAAGAGCAGAGGATACATAAAGTAGGAGTTAATCAAGACTGAAGATTATGAAGGCAGAAGAGCAAGGAGGTTAAAAAGACAAGAAGTTTGAGGGTGAAAGAGCTTACACTATTGAAGTAGATAACCATATTGTATGAAGAGAAAAGGGAAATCAAAATAGGGCTGATAAAATGGGAGAACAAGAAACAATTAAGAGAATGAAGAATGAAATATATGAGAATAGAATGGGTTGTCTCAGGAGTTAGTGGGTTCCTTCTCTTTAAAGATTTTCAAAAAGTTGCTAGACATCTATTCAACTACAAGTTGACTTAGGTGACCCTGTCCATTCACTTCAGAAAAAGAGGTTAAAATCATGGCAAGTGTGAGGAACATATAAGGCAGTGGAGAAAGGGATATTATGGTCACATAAGAGAATTTCATTATTTAAGATCTTAGACATGGGATGGCTAGATCTTAAGAGATGGAATAGTTTTATGTGCTAAAGATGTTTAAAGTATGACCACCTTGGTAGGTGAATAAGTAGAACAGACATAAAGATCTTAATTTAATTATTAATTAAATTAATTAATTTTAAATTAAAGTTTAAATCTAATTAATTAATGTTAGTTAAATTATTAAAAATACTTAATTGAAGTATTCAAAAGGTTATAAAGGCAGATTGTCAGAAGGATCATTTACATAGTGATTGAAGTATTCCAGAATGATGTCAGGGGAAAGAATGGTAAAGAAGACATTGATCTAGTTTACAGAATTTTGGAGAAAATTGGTAGAAAGTGAATGCCAGCAAGATAATTAAGTGAATAATGTTATCTAAGTTCAATTCCCCTTCATCACTTCAAAAATACAAAAATGCACCAACCAAAAAAGGCAATGATAACAAAAAGAGGAAAGAAATCTACACAATGAAAATCTCATGAAAAAAAATAGCAACAAGAATTGAAGAAATGAATAAACAAACAAAAAGAAGAAGTTCTATGAGTATAAAAAAAGGAAAGAGAAATCCCAAGAAGGTATTAATAATGCTGTAATAATATTTACAGTAGACCTCTACAAATGAGAATGGAACAATTAAAGAATCTCCAGCATAAAGTATTTAATTAAAGAAGTTAAAAAAGAGTAAGAATAACATTGTTGTTATCTAGGTTTGTTTCATTTAACTATTTTTAAAATGATTTATTATAAGGAAGGGATTCAATGGGGAGAGGGGCTGGTTTAGAGGGAAAAGACTATGACATAAGATGATTATATCACAGACTCAAGAAAATGAACAAAGAAGAAAAAAAGATGAGGAAAACCATAGCTCCTACATAAGGATAAAAAAAAAAACCAACAAATGAGACAATCAATGATTTAAAAAGATAAAGTGGGAAATCTTAATAAAAAGATTTTTTTAATCTTAATTAAAAAAACTTAATAAAAACTTTGATAAACTGAATTGTGGGACATCTAGTAACCAGGAAGTCATTAGATATTAGTGACAAGGACTGAGAGAGAATGGTATAACAACAGCCTGATTAACAACATAACCAATATATACCTGAAGGAAGTAAAAACAAATTCAGGTAATATAAAGAACCTGTTACAAAAACTTACTAGCAAATCCATGTAAATTGAATAGAAGGCAACATAATATTCTTTGTCCAACCTAAGTTAGGTGTTCGTGTTGATTCCATATCATTGAACTGCCACCCACCCACTTGTGGTAATGCTACATGTAATTATTTTGGTTTGGCTCTCTTGTCACCCTTTTGTCACCCATGTAGCAGAGTCAAAATATAATACAAAAGTAATTACAACATGGCACAATGTAAAAAGGATCAGATCTAGAGACAGGAAGTTGAACTCGGATTCTGAATCTACTCCTTCTTATCTATGTAACTTTGAACCAGTTACTTAACTTCCTTGAGTCATAATTTCCTCCTACATAAAAGAAGAGAATTGGACTAGATGACCTCTAAGATTCAATCTGGTTCTAAATCTATAGGTTCTATCAGTAAGTTGGGTGAGAAGGTGCAATGGTATTAGGAATCTGAAGATCTTCCCTGCCTCTTAATAATTTTAAGGGAATCTGAAGACCTTCCCTGCTTTGAAAATAAACTCTGCTTCCTAATAGGCTTAATGTGATCACATGGAGCCTGTGGTGGAAGGAATTTGCTGAAGGGTAGAACAGAGCCCACAGGAAGCTGGGAGTCAGAGCCAGATAGATGGTGAGAGAGAGAGAGAGGATGCTCAGTTAAGGAGTTAGGCTTGTGAGTAAAATATTGGTCTTGTATTTGGTTTGTGGGAAGGCTAAAGTATGGTGTGACTCTCTGCTACATTGTGTTGTATTAACTTCTATGTTGCTATGATGAATTCAGTTTCTTGGTGTTAAGATTTGGTTTTCTGGTATCTGAATAAATGTTTTGCTTCTGTTTTTTATATGGAGAATCTGTTATATTTTGCAATTGAGCAGCATGCAGGAATATTTATCGTGATTGTTGACACTGTAAATATTGCATTGGCACTACATTAGGCAAATCTGGCAAGAGCTGATTTCCAACAAGAGCACATGAAAGAAGCTTTTGGTCACAGCTCTTATACCAGTGTGACACAATGAAGATAGTACTGTACTTGGGGACAGAGTACCTTGGTTAGAGTTCTAGTGCAGTCACTTCCTAGTAACAGAGTCAGTAGTCACTAGAGTGACATTAGTCTTTGCCATGGGGGAGTAATAGAGATACAAAGATGGTACACACCTTGGAGCTACTATCCCTACTTCCACTTGAACTGAGCAACAGGGTCCCTAGAGCATGGCTACTATATCCCTTAGGGCCCTGAGCTTATCCTTTGAGAAGGAGAAGGTTGTCTAATGCCATATTGTTCACAAGTCCCCACCAATGTTGGCAGCTTGGTGATTCAGTAAATAGAATGTTGGGCCTGGAGTCAGGAAGACCTGGGTTCAAATCCAGCCTCATTCAATGAAATAGGATTTCAAGCTTTCATCAGGAAACTGGAATTAAACTAACAATTTGATCTCTAATATCATGACCTAAGAGAAGTATAAACAGGTAAAAAGGGAAAAGAAAGCATAAGGGATCCAATAGAGGTGAACTGTTTATATCCCTACATGGGAAGATGATACATGTAATTCTTAAAAATTGTATCACTAATAGTACAGCTAGAAGGAATATATATATGCATATGTGTGTACACGTGTATATGTATATATATATACACATATATACATACACACACATATATACACACATATACACACATATACACAGATAGTACAGATATAAAGTGAATTTAAGGAAATAACATAAAATAACAAAGGGATGAGAAAAGAGGAATACACTGGATACTGAAGGAAGGGAGAGGTAGAATGAGGTAGATTATTTCACACAAAGAGGAACAAAATACCCATTACAGTGAATGGGAAGATGGGAGATTGGGCAATGGGTATAGCTTGAAATTTACTCTGATCAGTATTGCTTTAAAGAGGGAATGATATTCACAATCAGTTGAATATAGAAATCTATGTTACCTGAAAGGGAAGCAGGAGGGAAGGAGATTAAGTAAAGAGGGGTGGGGTAAAGGAACTGACAGAAGGGAGGACAGAACAGGGAAGTGGTAGATGGAAGTAAAACACTGGTGAGGAGGGAAAAGGTGAAAGGCAAGAGGACAAACAGGAAAAATAGGATAGAGGGAAATACAGAGTTAATAATCATAACTATGAATGTGAGCAGAATAAACTCTCCCATAAAATAGAAGTAGATAGCAGAACAGCTAAAAAAACAGAATCCTACAATATGTTGTTTACAAAAAACACACTTGAAGCAGAGAGACATACACAGAGTAAAGGTAAGGGGCTGCAGCAGAATCTATTATTCTTTGGGGGGGGTAGCAATCCAGATATCAGACAAAGAAAAAGCAAAAATAGATCTAATTAAAAGAGATAAAGAAGGAAACTACATCTTGCTCAAAGGTACCATAGATAATGAATCAATATTGATACTAAACATATATGTATCAAGTATCCAGATTCTTTTTTTTTTCTTTTTGGAGGGCAATTGGGATTAAGTGATTTGCCCAAAGTCACACAACTAGTAAGTGTGCCAAGTGTCTGAGGCTGGATTTGAACTCAGGTCCTCCTGACTCCAGGACCAGTGTTCTATTCACAGCACCACCTATCTGCCCCCCAAATTCTTTTTTTTTTTGAACAGTAATTTTACATATTTATTTGATACTAAAAATAAAATTAAACAGCAAATACTAAAAAAGTGCATGTTATCACTGAGAAATAAATCCCCATCAAATGTTATGAATGCAACAAATGCAATTTGATTTTCCCGTAAAAATGTTCAAAAGCTAGAGACTAAATGTGTGCTAAAAGCTGAGATAGTTCTGTTTTTCAGAATTGGGGAAAATTAAGATTGCCACAATGCATAGTACCTCTACCAAATAAATACAGATGCCTAAATTTAGTGTAAGTCAAATTATGTTGACATGGTTGGATAAAATGAGCTACATTAAATTTCACAGGTAATCTCATCATTCTCCCCTCCCCACATATTCAGGTTTTTATCAAATTAAAATACTTAAAAAGGAAGGTTTTTAACTTTTTATAAAGCTATAATCTGATATTTGCCAACATTATTATTACCTCTCCAAAATATATCTGTGTTCAGTGAGTTACAATAGCTAGTTTATTAAGAAGTCAGCTTACAATTAAACCCATGTCAGTTTTTTATTATAATCAAAGAAACTAGTTCTCTAACAATTTCTGTACACTACAGGGTATTCTCTTACACAATCTTTCTTTTTAATAAGATGGAAGATAGAAAACAAATAAGACAGTAAACAGATACTCTATACCCTGACTACAAAGAAATAAAACCCAACTTTAGAAAAATACAGGAAAAATTTCAAGTTAAAAATATATTCATTTGGTTAAAAGCCATCTCCTTCATAACATTCATTTATAGTCTAGTATCAAAGCATGCTTCGCCAATCCAATTTAATCTTCTAATATGCCAAACTTCTGGACTAAAAATTTTTGTCCAATATTTTATGGGGGAAAGGGAGGTGTCACTGGTTTTGTAACAATAAAATACTTTGATTTTCTAAAAGAATAGCCTTATTGCAGTAAATTTCTTTGCTTTTATTCTAAAAATTATTCTTGCCATCATTACTTTAGAAACCTGTGATACATGTAGTTTTCTTCAGATACGGTATATCCAAACTTTTTGTAGAAACCAACATTTTGTGGAAGACATTCAAGGGTAATTTTGTAACAATTCAGTTTTTTACTTAGCAGAGTAAGAGTTGACAATAACAATTTTCCCGGTTGTTTTCCTCTGCATTCATCACTCACAACAACATCTTCTACTCTTCCTCTCTTTGCACATGAATGGATGAATTTATGTTCTATTATCAGAGTAGCAGTAGCAACAATCTGCCCTAGAGTGACATCTTCTACAACTGTAACATAATAATCCCCGGATTTCCTCATGTGCTCAAATGATCTCATAAATTGCTCAGGGCTGACCATTCCAGTTTCTGTCAGTTGACCAAGTACCTTAAAAAATCCTCTGTTTAGATCTGCAGTGCAAAGGGGCCTCAGAACCAAACCATCTCCTGGGTAGGTTGGGGAAATGGCTGGAGAAAATGTTGCAGTATTCTGGCTCCAGTCCACCTCTTTCAATAGACTTGGGTCAAACATAGGTGTCTCATCAGGTTTCATGACTGCAGTGAGGACAGAGAGGGAAGCATCAACATCTGGGTTTTCAAAGCCTGGGGGCTCTCAATGGCTGCCCAGAGTCTCATCTGGTCAAATCACACAACACTTCTCAAAGTGAGCCCCCCTGCCCCCCAAATTCTTAAAGAAATTAAGTGAGTTACAAACACTATGAATGTGAAATAGGTAATTTTGATTATATTAAAATAAAAAGCTTTTGTGCAAACAAAATCAATGCAAGCAAGATTAGAAGGAAAGCAGAAAAGTGGGAAATCTTTACAGCAAGTGTCTCTGATAAGGGTCTCATTTCTCAAATATATAGAGAACTGAGTCAAATTTATAAAAATACAAACCATTCTCCAGTTGATAATTTGTCAAAGGATGTGTACAGGCAGTTCTCAGATTAATAAATCAAAGTTATCTATAGGTATATGAAGAAGTGCTCTAAATCACATTCGGTTAGAGAAATGAAAATTAAAATAATTCTGGGGTGCCACCTCACACCTATTAGATTGGCTAATATGACAAAAAAATGATAAATGGAGAGAATGTGGGAAAGTTGGGACATTAATGCACTGTTGGGGGAGTCATGAATTGATCTAACCACTCTGG
This sequence comes from Gymnobelideus leadbeateri, assembly GCA_011680675.1. Lineage (NCBI taxonomy): Eukaryota > Metazoa > Chordata > Mammalia > Diprotodontia > Petauridae > Gymnobelideus > Gymnobelideus leadbeateri. The sequence goes on from WOXC01002289.1 coordinate 110,424, forward strand.
AGAGCAATTTGAAATTATGTCCAAAGGGCAACCAAACTGTGCGTGCCCTTTGATCTAGCAATATCACTACTAGGTCTGTATCCCAAAGAGATCATTAAAAAGGGAAAAGGACCTACATGTACAAAAATATTTATAGCTGCCCTTTTCAAGGTGGCAAAATATTGAAAACTGAGTGGATGCCCCTCAGTTGGGGAATGGCTGAATAAGCTATGGTATAGGAATATAATGGAATACTATTGTGCAATAAGAAATAAGGAACAGACAGATTTCAGAAAAACCTGGAAAGTCTTGTATGAACTGATGCAAAGCAAAATGAGCAGAGCCAAGAAAACCTTGTACACAGTATTAGCAATAACGTGCAATGATTAACTATGACTGACTCAGCTTTTCTCAGTAATACCATGATCCAAGACAAGTACAAAGGATTCAGGAAGGAAAATGCTATCCACATCCAGATAAAGAACTGATGGACTCTGAATGCAGACTGAAGCTTTTTTTTTTCTGTTTTATTCTTTGTTGTAGGGTTTTTTTTTCTTTTGATCTATTTCTTCTTTCACAACTGTGACCAATACAAAAATGTATGTTACATGATAGCACATGTTTAACCTATATCCAATTGCCTACCATTTGCAGAAGAGAGGAGAAAGGGGAAGGAGGGAGAAAAAATTGGAACTCAAAATCTTGTAAAAATGAATGCTAAAAAATTGTCTTGACATATGATGGGGAGGGGGACAAAATACAAATAATTTTTTTAATCCATATTATAAAAGTATGAAAGACTTAGTAACTCTGAATAACACGAGCCACCACATTTCAAAAGGACTCTTGATGAAAAGTGCTATCCACCTCCAGTAAGAGAAGACATAGGCCCAGAATGCAAATTAATGCATATTTCCCCCTCTTTCTTTTCTTTTTTTTTCCAGAACAAGGCAAATGCAGGAATTTGTTTTGCATGATTTCATATCTGTAATGAGTTTTGCATTTCTTATCCTTTTGATGGGTGAGGTGGGGGGAGGGAGAGAATGTGGAACTAAAAATAAAATAAAATTAAATGGGAATGCAACTAAAAATACTAAAAAAATAAAATTTTTAAATTTCATTTAAATATCAAAATAATAATCCTAAAAATTAAAGAAATTAATAAAACTGAAAAAATCATTGAATGATAAACAAAACTAGGAGCTGGTTAGTTTAAGAAAAAAGTAAACTATTATATTGTTTGATTAAAAAGGAGAAAGGAAAACCAATGACCAGTATCAAAAATGAAAAAGCAAAATTAACAACAAATGAAGAAACATTATTGGAAATTATTAATATGTCAACAAAATCAATAACTTAAATGAAATAGATGAATAAATATAAAAATATGGACTACTCTAATTATCAGAACCAGAAGTAGAGCATTTAAACAATCTAATTTTAGAGGAAGAAATTAAACAAGTCATAAATGAACTTCCAAAAAAAAACAAAACCCAAAACTCCAGATAGATTAAAAAGTGAATTCTATCAAACCTCCAAAGAAGAATTAATTCTAATACTATATAAATTGTTTGCAAAAAGAGAAAAATAGTCCTACCAAATTCTATCACATTTGTGTGTGTGTGTGTGTGTGTGTCTTTATTCTTCATATATTAACCAGGTAGAATCAAAACAGAAAAAGAAAATCATAGTCTAATATTCCTAATGAACATTGACACAAAAAATAAAATATCACAAAGATTATACATTATGAAGTTGGATTTATACAAAACACCTACAGAATATATAAAATATATGGGAGTCTACTTTCCATTATACATACAAGAACTATATAGATACAACTACAAGCAACTATTTACAAAAGTAAAGCCAAACCTAAATAATTGGTTAAATATTATTGTTCATGGGTAGGAAAGACCAATATCACAAGAGTAACAATACTATCTAAATTAATTTACTTAATTCAATGCCTTACCAAACTACCAAGGAATTACTTTATAGAGTAAGAAAAATTAATGACACAATTCATGTGGAAGAAAAGTTCAAGAATCTCAAGGAAAGGAATGAAAAGGGGTGGGAATGAAGGGGATTTAGCAGGGCCAGATCTTGAACTATACTACAAAGCAGTAATTATAAGTTTGGTATTAAAGAAACAAAAAGATCAACCAGAGGAACAGATTAAAAATACAACACACAGAAGAAACGTATCTAATACTCTGGTATTCAATAAACACAAACACCCCAGCTACTGGGATAAAGACTCATTATCTGACAAAAAGCTTTGGGAAAATATCCAGCAATGTAGAAGAAATTAGATTTATACCAACACCTCACACCTTATACAAAGACTAGCAACAACTGGATACATTGCCTAGACATTAAAGGTCACACTATAAATTAATTAGAGATATAAGAAGAAAAAATACCTGGTATACAGATAGGAGAAAAATTTATGACCAACAAGAAATAAAGATAATAGAAAATAAAATGGAAATTTTTGATTAAAAAATTTTTTAAGTTTTGCACAAAAAATCGAATAAAACTAAGAAGAAAAAGGAAACAATTAAGTGGTTAAAAAACAAATAAATAAACAAAAAAAAAACTTGGCAGCAAACTTCTCTGATAAAGGCCTCATTTCTAAGATACATAAGGGACTGATTCAAATTGATATGGGAAAAAAAACATTTTCAAGTTAGTAAGTGGTCTAAGGATATGAAGTCAGTTTTTAAGGGAAGAAACCCAAACTATCTATAGTCATATGAAAAAATGTTCCAAATCACTTCTAATTAGAGAAATAAATTAAAGCAATTCTCGTATATTACCTCACAGCCATAGGAGTGGTGAAGAGGACAGAAAAGGAAAATGATAAATGTTGGAGGGGCTGTGGGAAAACAAACACATTGATGCACTCCTGGTAAATCTGATAGTATATTATAAGAAAAACAGAATATGCTAAATTCAGAGAAGCAAAAACATCAGAATACAGATTAAATTCAATGACTGATCTTAGTGGATTGTTGAATACCAATGTCAGATGCCAGCTGTAGTGATGGAATGTTTGCAACAACTTCTTTGTTTAAAAAGATCAGGCTGAAGTTGACAAACCTGTAAATGGGTGCAATCATTCTGGACAGGAATTTGGAATAGACACACACAAAAAAAATAGTGAGTGCTTTGATTCAGCTATACTGCCAGGCCTAGATCCAAAAGAAATCAAAGAAAGAGGAAAAAGTCTTTTAAATACAAGAATGTTTATGGCAGCTGTCTTGGTGGTAGCAAAAAAAAAAAAAAAATAGAAACTTAGATGATGTTGAACAATTGAAGAATGGCTGAACAAGTTGTGGTATATGAATGTGATGGAGTACTATTGTGCTGTGAGAAAAGAGGAAATTAATGATTTCAAAAAGATATGGAAAGACGTGAACTGATGCAGAACAATATGAGTGGAAAGAAATAATTTAAATTCTAACATCAATATTATAAAAATGATCAATTTCAAGGACTTCTATAAACTTATGAAGACTGAAATGAGCAAAGCTAGAACAATTTATATGACAACAATGCTATTAAAACACTTGATGAAAGCTGTGATAACAATGACCAGTAAAGTCCTATGACTATTTTTGATTCCAGAGAATGGATAATGAAATGTGGTATCCAATACAAGTAGATAATGGGTTTAATGTGCACAGTTAGTCATATATACTTTTGTGTACCATTGAGGGAGTTTGTTTTGCTTGACTCAGTATATCTCTTAAAAGAATTTCTTTCTTTCTTTTTTACCAGTGGTAAAGGGGGTGAATAGATCTGTTCATTTTTTTTTTATTGGGGTGGGATGGTGATGTTAGATGTGAAATGATGCCTGCACTTTCAGATGAAGACACTGTTTTACCTATTTCTATTTAGTTTTAGTTTTACCTATTAGTTTTACCTAACTATTTCTATTTTGTTACAAGGGACCTCTCACAAAGTGGGAGCAATCTGTAAAAGTTTGTAACATAAAAACAAAACATCAATAAAACAAAGTGTAAAACTGAAAAAAAAATGCCTAATGGGGAAAAAAAATCATTTAATGACAATTACTTTTGCAGCCCATCTGCCCTAAAAGCCAATTTTTCTAAGCATCAGTTCCCCATGAAAGAATTTTAAAATCTGCAATGGGAGAACATGTGTAGCTTCAGGAACCCTTTAAAGGGTCACAATGTAGTGCAGAATCTTGACAAGATCCATCCCTGATGCATAAAATCACAGAATCTCTGAATTAAAAGAGGCTTAGGAAATCATAGATCTAAAATAACAAGAGGTTGCCCAATTCAGCTCCCCCATTTTAAAAACGAGGAAGTTAAGGGCCAGCAAGGCTGTCACTCTATCAGAGGCAAGATTTGAAACCAAGTGCCCTAGCTCTTCAATCAATACATTTTTTTTCACTCTACAGATCACCTAGTCCAACTCATACTTGTACAGAAATCTGTGGAGAATGGCTATCTGGCATCTACTTAAAGATATTTAATAAGGAGGAACCCACCAACCTCCTGAAAGAGCAATAGTGAAAATTAGCTTTAGTACCTTAATAAAATAGTAGGAATACAACCATCAACGTAGTATAACTGATAATGTAGTGAGAATAAGTTCTATTACCTTAATAAGATAGTTCATAAACCTACCATAATAGATTCCATTTTTAAATCTCCATTTTAGCATTGAGCTGTTTTTAATAAGTTGTTTTTAAATAACAAAATAAGCACCTTTGTAGTATGACCTACTAAGCCACACATGTATGTTCTTAAATAACTGATATACACATGTAGACTTTGTGACAAAACAAACAACCAATGAAAAATATTATAAGCAACTTTATCAATGATTTTGAAGAAAACTTAGGAATCCCCACAGCTAAAAGTACAAAACACCTACCTGAGAGCCCAGCCATCAGCCTGTTCCTAGGACATAATGAAAGATGGCTCCTTCCTTCCCCACATTTGAGACTTGAGCAAGTTGGTGGGCCCTCAAGGGCATCAATGATTGGTTGACTGAGATTTGCCAATGGACCATCCCAGAGGAAAGCACTTGGCCTCTGACATCCAGCTAGGGAACCTTGTCCTGTTCCACATGAAGTATGCTTAAAGGGACCTCTAAGAGGCCAGTTAGTGGTCTGTTCTTAGAGGGTATTATTTGCATGCTCTGATTAATCCAGCTTGTTTGCATGCATTGAGAAGCACAATTCCATTGTGTCTCTGTCAGCAAACATATAATTGGCTATACCCCGGCAGTAGTGTGGGTTACAGCATCCTGTTCTAGTCTTCTTGTTATTGTTGTTTAGTCATTTCAGTCATGTCCAACTCTTCATGACCCGATTTAGGGTTTTCTTGGCAAAGATACTGCAGTGGTTTGCCATTTCTTTTTCCAGCTCATTTTACAACTGAGTTAAGTGACTTAGGCAGCTCTAATGACAAGAAGGGTTTGCCTTACTCTGAGATTAAAGCTGCCTTGTTTCTACTTCTACCCATTTGTTTCTAGTTCCTTGATTAGTTACCTGGGTTGTATATCTTTCTTCTGAAGGTAATCTTGCCTTTGGGTCTGCTGCCCTCTGCCCTGCCAGCCCTTTGACTCTGAATGCCCGGCTGAGGACCTCAACTTGATCTGAGAGCCTTGGTACCTACATCACTTTGATCCTGGAAGTATTTTGCAATACTAAACCTAGCAAGACTACCTAATCTCCCTTCAAGATCAAATGTTCTGTCTCCACCCTCCCTGATTTGCTCCAAGCCTGAGCAAACCCTGCAATTAATCAATCACTGACTTCACTTAAGGCCTATCCTTGTCTTGGGCTCATTGCTAACAAGTGGGTCTGGCTTGACTGGGGCTTGACTAAGACCTGGCTAGTACCTACCCTGGCCCACCTCAAGCAATAACGTTAGAATATAGTCACTGAAAAGAGTACAGGATGGGTAAGTTTGTCAGCCAAGAGAAGGAAATGATTCTTTCCATTGTCATATGTCCTGTAAACTGAACCCACACTGTCCCTCCAATGTAATCAAGTATCTCTAAGGAAACTGGGGAAGGGGTATCACAGAGATGTGGTGAGTGGGTACAGAAGACAAGATGTAGGAAGATGGGGGAAGTAGAAGGAAAACACAAAGTATAAAGAAGTGGAGAAGGCAGAGTGTCAGGAAGGAAACTGAGGCACAGGCGTCTTACTGGAAAGAATGGCTGCTTCTTCACATCCTCAGCATCCCGCTCACCAGAGCCCAGATGATTCTCTGGGTCCGGCTGAAGTAGCTGGAAAGAGGATAGAGTTAAAGCCTTACTCCCCATTCCCTAAACTTAACCCCCATGAATCTAGGATCCCAGGTCCTTCTCCAAGAACCAGTCCCAGTCTTGCCCTGATTGGGAGAGATAAAGAGACCCAAACATCTGATGGTGGGTGCAACAGGCAGGGAGTAGGGCTGGGCCTACAGGGTCAAGAACAGAGGGTGAGAGTATGCCCGGGGCTGTGGGAGTTTGAGTCCAGAGGTCCTCACCCTACGCATGATGCCAATGTCTGAATGCTTGAAAGACATGGTTCAATGAAATGTAACTGTGATAAAGCCCAAAATATACCCTGAATCATTATGAGCAGTGATGAAATAAGAAATTCTGGGTCCTGAACTCCTCTACCATCACCAGAGCTGTCCACAACGTCTCACTTTCCCTCATCCACATATCAAATTAGTTGCCAAGTCTTGTCATTTCTACCTGGATGACTTCTTCCACATCCCTCCCCCTTCTCTCCATTTACAGGGGCACTACTCTAGTTCAATCCATAACCACCTCTCATTGGGACTATTGCAACAGCCTCTTAATTGGACTCCTGCCTCAAATTTCTCACCTCTCTAATATGTCCTCCACACAACTGACAAATATATAGTCAAAGCACAGTGTTGCTTAGTGTTTCCCTATTAAATCCAGCATCAAACATAAACTCCTTTATTTGGCATTTAAAGCCCTTTACAACCTGGCTAGAGAGTCTAGGGATTTTTCCAAAATAATACCTGATGTGCACAAATGGAGGGAGGGAGACATAACTTTGGAATCATTTAGTTGACAGGCACTGTCCTAAAAGTGGGAAGAAGGTTCCTATCTTATAGACCACATTCCTAAGTTTTCTTCAAAATCAATGATAAAGTTGCTTATAATACTTCTTCATTGGTTGTTTTGTCACAAGGTCAACATGTGTTTAAGAACATACATATGGGGGCAGAGCCAAGATGGCGGAGTAGAAACAGCATTTCCAACATGCTCTGCCCCACACAAATTTCAAACAATGTGAAAGGGAGCTCCAAACAACTTCTGGAGCCACAGCACCCACAGAACAGCACAGAGAAGCTAACCTCCTGCTGAGGACAGCCCAGCAGCCCTGCAGGGAGCGGCCAGCACAGCGCTCTGAGAGCAGGCAGCACAGCTTGCTGGAAACCGACAGCGCAGCCCACAGAGCCAAGCCCAGGTCCGTGGTTTTAGCCCCAGGGCGGCCAGGCCTTCAGCTGGCTGGTGGAACCCCAGAACACCAGCAATTGTGGCGATTCCAGAATTATCAGCACAGATATGCCTAGGACAAAGTGAGAGGTTAGTGCCCTATGGACTTTGGGACCAGTATTTGGGGAACACGTGGCTTCCTCCCCTGGGGGAAAAAAGCTGCTAAAGAAACTCAGCACAGAAGCCATTTTGCAGCCTCAGTGGCGGCTCTAGCTCCTGGTCTGTGAACTGTAGGAGGATCCAGCAATCAGTCTGGGGGTTAATCGCTCTTGCTTTAAACTGCCTGGATCCGGATTGTGGTCTGGGGGGGAAGTTTGGGGTGGGTATCCAACTTGACAGAGTGGGTGGAGGCTTTACAGAGGCCACCCAACTGGCAGAAGTTGTGAAGACCCCACGTTTCGGCGGAAGCTCCCCTGTCTGGTGGCAGAGTCCTACTGTGGCAACAAGCCCAAAAATCAAGTAATTAAGTGGCAACATGCCTAGGCAAACGAAACAAAATAAACAGAAAAGTTCAACATTGAACTCCTATTTTAGGGGCAAAGAGGCTCAAAGCATGGAGGAGGACTGTGAGGTCAGAACTCCTGCACCAAAAGCCCCAAATGAAAATACAAGCTGGCTACAGGCCATAGAGGACCTTAAGAAGCAGATAAGAGAAGTGGGGGAAAATTTGGGAAGAGAAATGAAAAAGATGCAAGAAAAGTATGAAATGACAGGCAACAGCCTAACTGAGGAAAATAACACCTTAAAAAATAGACTAACTCAATTGGCAAAAGAGGCTCAGAAAGGCAATGAGGAGAAGAATGACTTAAAAAGTCGAATTTGCCAGATGGAAAAAGAATCTCAAAAGCTCACTGAGGAGATTCATTCCTTCAGAGTTAGACTGGAGCAAATGCAAGCTAGTGACTTTATGAGAAATCAAGATACTATTAAACAGATCCAAACAAATGAAAGAATAGAAGGCAATGTGAAATATCTCATGGGAAAAACCACTGACCTGGAAAATAGATCCAGGAGAGATAATTTAAAAATTATTGGACTACCTGAAAGCCATGATCAAAGAAAGAACCTAGAAATCATCCTTCAAGAAATTCTCAAGGAAAATTGCCCTGATGTTTTAGACCCAGAGGGCAAAATAGAGGTTGAAAGAATCCACAGATCACCTCCTGAAAAAGATCCCCAAAAGAAAACTCCCAGGAATATTATAGCCAGGTTCCAAAATCCCCAGATCAAGGAGAAAATACTACAAGCAGCCAGGAAGAAACAATTTCAATATTGTGGAAACACAATCAGAATAGCCCAGGACCTGGCAGCTTCTACATTGAGGGATAGAAGGGCATGGAATATGATATTCCAGAGGGCAAAAGAGCTGGGAATGGACCCAAGGGTTACCTACCCAGCAAAACCGAGTATCTTGTTTCAGGGGAAAATATGGTCATTCATTGGAATAGAGGACTTTCAAGCATTCTTGATGAAAAAACCAGAGTTGAATAGAAAATTTGACATTCAGACACAAGAAGCAAGAGATGCTTGAGAAGGTAATCAAGGAAAAGAAATCAAAAGGAACTTATCAAATTTGGACTATTTATAGTCCTACATGGAAAAACAATAACTGTGTTTGATGAAACCTTTCTCATTATGAAAATAATTGAAGAAGGGTACATGGTATATGTTCACAGGTATACATGGATAGAGGGCACAGGTTGAATTTGATGGGAAGGGATGATTATTTTTTTTTTGGAGGGCAATTGGGGTTGGGTGACTCGCCCAGGTTCACATGGCTGGGTTTTTGTTTGTGTGTTGGGTGTCTGGGGCCGGATCCGAGCTCGGGTCCTTCTGGCTCCAGGGCTGGCTCTCTGCTCACTGCGCCACCTAGCCGCCCCAAGGAAGGGATGATTCTTAAGGGGTGAAGTCAAGAGGTGAGAGAGGAAAGTGGCAAGAGGAGATGGCGAGAGACAGGGTAGGGCAAACTATCTCATGTAGAAGAGGCAAGGGGAAGTAGTTGCAGGGGAGGGGAAGAACAGGAAGGCAAAAAGGCAAAAGTATATTCTCATTGAAGTTGGCTCAAGGAGAGAATCACATACATACTAAATGGAACATCTTACCCTCACTCACTCTCCTGAGTAGGGGAAAGGGGGATGAGAGGGTGGATGATGGAGGGGAGGGCATTCTGGGGAGAGGGGAGGTTAGAAGTACCCACTATCAAAGAGGGACAGGATCAAAGTAGGGAATGGACCAGGTGGGAGGTGAGACAGGTGGGAGGGAAATATAAGCAGTCTTTTACAATATATCTACTATGGTAATGTTTTTGCATAGATATACATGTACAACACATACTGAATTGCTTATCTTCTCAGAGGGAGTGGGTGACAAAGGAGAAAGGGAATGGATCTGAAAATCGAAGTTTTAAAATTAAATGTTTCATAAGATGTCCAGGCAGTGGGACTCAGAGATTCACCTTGCCCTAATGGCAAAGTCGAAGGAGGTATGGGAGAAGATATGGGAGAGAGCAGATTGGATGAGGGGATATCTAGTGGGACTGCTATTCTGGGGTGGTGGGTAGGGAAAAAATGGGGGGAAAATGTAACTCATAATTTGGTGGAAATGAATGATGTAAACCAGAAGTTAATAAAGCATTTGTTTAATTAATTAAAGATAAAAAAAAAGAACATACATATGTGTCTTACTAGGTCTTATAGTGTCAAACCCTGTCAAAATATTTTGGAGATACCTTGTTTTCCAGAGCTAAGGCCCAACAAGCAGGTCGTGCCCTGAGCATGGCATAACAATAATCCTTTGCATTCAATATGACATCACCCTCTGGCAAAGTGTATTGCTTGGACCAGCACCAGGTATTCACTGAAGGATTTAGCTCCCCCTATTTCCCAGGGTCATCCATCATATGTTCACAATCCCTGTCTTTGTCACTGACAGGTACTGTACTCCTGTTCCTCTCACAGAGCTCTGGTTCTTTACCCAGAAGGGTGGCCACAACCCCTAAGACTTAAGACAAATGACTGTTACCACAGAACCCAAGAATATCTTTATTGTCCCAAGAAATGCCAACCATGAAAACTATCTCAAGATCTAAGCGTGATTGTGCTGTGGGCCCACCCCTTCCATGTATATAAGTGGCCCCAGCATCAGCAACCTTAAGCTCTCCTTCTTGAGGGGGAAAAGCCAAGAAGGCTCTTCTGTATGCATACATAATTTTCCTCACTCTGGAATTAATTAAACTTCTGTTTATGTCCTGACTCTCCTATCTCTAGTCTGATCTGTTTGGCTCCAGCCACCCACAGGTTAGAAGCCAGTTCTGATCCAGTTGACAATCCAAATAGAAATGGAGACCACTCAATCATACATAAGGACCCTGAGGACCACATATTGACTTACAAAACCATATATTAACATTACCTAACATTGTTTATTTTGTCAAATATTTCCCAATTGGGGGCGGAGCCAAGATGGCAGAGTAGAAACAGCTCCTCCAAGCCTCTCTGCCCCCAGATTCTCCACAAACTATGTAAAAAAGGACTCTGAAAAACTTCTGGAGCCCCAGCACCCACAGAACGACACAGAGAAGCTAACCTCCCGCTGAGGACAGCCCAGCACCCTGCAGGAAGGACCAGCGCAGTGGTCTGGGAGCCAGCAGCTCGAAAAGCGCAGGAGCCGAGCTGAGCCCAGGTCCACGTGAGCCGAGGTTTTAGCCCCAGGGCTGCAGGGCCAGCAGCCAGCTGGAGGAACCCCAGAACACCAGGAACTGTGGAGATTCCAGAATTATCAACATAGACTTGCCTAGGACAAAGTAAGAGGTTAGTGTCCTATGGACTTTGGGACCTGTATTTGGGGAATGCGTCAGCTCCCTCCCCTGGGGCTAGAAGCCACTGAGGAGACACGCCATTTTGTAGTTTTCAGAGGCATCTCCGGCTCCCAGCCTACAAATCGTGGGGAGATCCAGCGATCAGTCTCTGGGGGTAATCGCTCTTGCTTTAACCTCCCTGGATCTGACTGTGATCTAGGTGGAAGTTGTGGTGGTTTTACAGCTGCCAGAACGGAAGTTGCCCCCACACATTCGGACGAAAATTCCTCTATCTGGCCTTAAAATAAAATGTGGCAACAAGCCCAAAAGTCAAGCAATTAAGTGGCAACATGCCAAGGCAAAGAAAACAGAAAAATGCAACCCTAGACTCCTATTTTGGGGGCATAGAGCGGGAAAAGGACTGTGAAGTCAGAAATCCTGCTCCAAAAGCCCCAGGGGAAACATGAGTGGGTTGCAGGCCATAGAGGACCTTAAGAAGGACTTTAAAAATCAAATAAGAGAAGTGGAGGAAAAATTGGGAAGAGAAATGAGAAGGATGCAGGAAAAGTATGAAATGGGGGTCAATAGCCTGACTGAGGAAAACAACACCTTAAAAAATAGAGTAACTCAAATGGCAAAGGAGGCCCAAAAGGGCAGTGAGGAGAAGAATGCCTTAAAAACCGAATTTGCCAGATGGAAAGAATCTCAAAAGTTCACTGAGGAGATTCATTCCTTCAGAGTTAGACTGGAGCAAATGGAAGCTAATGACTTTATGAGAAATCAAGATGCTGTTAAGCAGATCCAAACAAATGAAAGATTAGAAGGCAATGTGAAATATCTCATGGGAAACCACTGACCTGGAAAATAGATCCAGGAGAGACAATTTAAAAATTATTGGACTACCTGAAAGCCATGATCAAAGAAAGAACCTAGAAATCACCCTTCAAGAAATTCTCAAGGAAAACTGCCCTGATGTTTTAGATCCAGAGGGCAAAATAGAGGTTGAAAGAATCCACCGATCACCTCCTGAAAAAGATCCCAAAAAGAAAACTCCCAGAAATATTATAGCCAGGTTCCAGAATCCCCAGATCAAGGAGAAAATACTACAAGCAGCCAGGAAGAAACAATTTC
>WOXC01002290.1:0-101788 GCA_011680675.1 Gymnobelideus leadbeateri
AAACTGAGATTTAAACACTTTGAGACCCTTAATACAACAATTCTTCCTTCCTCAGAAATATCTTCCTGATAACTAGTGAACTCCTCAGAAAGCCACAGGAAATAAGATTAACTCTATTAGAAAAAAAAAAGTTAAAACAATTCAGTTCACCTTCAGTCAGAGGGCTCACTCATATTATGCATGACTAAGACAGAACTTATGTACCCTTCATTCTTTAGACTTTTGCCTGTTGTCCAACTTAATCTTGTATTGAGATTCATGACCTTTCCATAAAGCACAAAGCTGAATCAATTCTATCCATTTTGTGAGAACTGAGCTTGTCTCCTATTCTATATTCTCACACATGCCCTAAGGTTAAGTGGAAACAGCTTTGGGGTTTTTGAGCCTTTAGTTTATCATGCTTCTTTTAGCTGCATCATGTTCAGCTCCCACGCTGTACATTTTTAACTGGTGGTATCACTTTGTTCTGTCTCTTTTGTGTCAAAATAATAAGGGCTTCATGAGATAGAAATTATCAAATGGAAAGAGTACTCTGGTCTTCCAGAGAAAGAAAAGAAGGGAGGAAGGAAGGAAAGAAAGAAGGAAGAGAGAGAAGAAAGAAAGAAGTAGGGAGGAAAGAAGGAAGGAAGGAAGGAAGGAAGGAAGGACAGAAGCTCAGGATCTGTGTTAAGCACATTATAAATATTACATCTGATTCTCAAAAATAAGTCTTGGAGGTAGTTGCTTCTCTCATCATCTCTATTTTATAGTTGGGGAAAGTGAAGCAAACAGATTAAGTGATTTGTCCAGGATCACATAGCTACTGCCTGACACAGAATTTGAACTCAGATCTTCCCAGTACTCTATCCACTATGTGACCTAGCTGAAGGAATAAAGGGATAAAATGTCATTTTCGGCTTCTTTAGTAGCTAATATTTATATACAACTTTAAGGATAGCAAAGTGCTTTTCATATGTTATCACATTTGATCCCCACAATAATACCTTTATGTAGGTTCTTCTTGAATAAGGGAGCAATATGGTAAGATGTAAATTTATAAATTATAGGAAATTCAATGTCACTTTGCCTGCTCTATGGAGGATAGATAAGAGAAGAAAGATAGATAGTAGAGAAAGGGAAACAATTTGGGGACCAGATATGGATGGTGATTTTTGCGAAGGAAATTGATAATGGGTGTCTAGGCATCTATGTAGGCAGAAAATCAGTAGAACAGTCCCAAAAACCCAGGGAAGAGAAAATCATCCAGAAGAAGGGGACAGTTGAGAGTGTCAAGGCATGCAAAAAGACAAAGAAGGATGAAGACTGAAGAAAGTCACTTTATTTACCATCTTCCAGTAACAGTTTCCTACTTTCATGCAATGATCTGTTTATCATGTTTTATGTACTGTATGCCTATGTTTTTGCTTTTCCTTGGGGACAGCTATGCGGCACAATGAATAGATTACCTGGCCTGGAGTCAGAAAGATTCATATTCTTGAGTTCAAAACTGACCTCAGGTACTTACTAGCTATGTGACCCTTAGCAAATCACTTAACCCTGTCTGCCTCAGTTCCTTCATCTGAGGAAAAAATGAGCTGGAGAAGGCAATGGCAAACCAGTTGAATATCTTGGCAAAGAAAACTCCAAATGGGGTCACGCAGAGTCAGACATGACTAAAAACAACTGAATAAAAATACATTTTTTTTCTTTTTGTAAAATATATATTGATAATATTTATTTTTATATAACCTTCATTTCTGAACATATCCTTTCTCCTTCACCTCCCTAGGAAGACACCTTTTTAATTACTCATAAAAAACCAAGTTTAGCAAAACTAGCAAAACATCAGCCAAGTCTAGCAGCCCCATACTCAATGTCACCCACTTCAACAAAGGAAGGAATGAGAACCGCTCCTCTCCTTTTCGAGACAAACTTTCCTTGCTTACCAGGGTATTCACAGCCTAGTGGAGTACTCTGGTCAATAGAATTCATTGGTGCCTATGAGCTATAAGTGACCTCAAAAAATGTGGAGTCCAACCTTCTTGTTTTAAAGAAATTGAGACTCAGAGATAAATTACTTGATCCAAGTCACACAATTATTATGTTATCAGAAAGGGAATGCTAATTCAGGTCTCCTGACTAGAATGAGAACAATAGTAAGGAAGAAAAGGATTAATAATAATAATAATAATAGTAACTAAAATGCATTTAGCACCTTAAAGTCTGCAAACTTAAAACTGTGCTAAGACTTATGGGACACCTTGCATTGTTCAGAATCATAAAATAATACCTGTCTTCCTAACACAACTAATAGCCTATTTGCTAGCATTTCAAGTTCATCCTTGACCTTCCAGATTACACTAATAACCTAGTAATATGACACAAATATTTGAAATTTGGCAAAAAGAGAGGCTGTGAATAATATCCCCAAGGTCATGATCTATTGACTATATTATATTGACATTGTAATTAGCATATACAAAGGACAGTATGTCTTATGGCATCAAACGTATTCAAGATAAAATTTGATTTTCTGGAGAACTGAACATTTATATGAAATGATCAAAGTTTTCTTTCGTATAAATTATTCCCTGAGGAATTTGACTGATAAGCAACAAGCATACAGGCTTGGCTATTAGTCCTTCATTAGGCATACCAGCAGCAGGAAAACTCATTCACTGTTTGTTGTAGTCAAATACAGACATTTGTTATCTTTATTCTTCTTTTCCAACATGGTTATTTAATCTTTCCCTGGGGAAAATGGTTTTTACTTAATGAGAAATATTGCTAAGTCCATTTGTAAGTAAAGTCACTATATTTAAATATTGAGCTTCCTGCAATTCCTATTTAAAATCTGATTTCTTTTTTTGTGCTCATCTACCAGAATACATGTCTTGACTTCTTGCCCCAAAATGCCTTGCTGTGAAAATTCTACAAGGTGGTATTTCTAGAAATAACATTAAACTTCTCGTAATTCAGCATTTTTGGAATTATCACCTCTTCCCCAATGTGTCATTATCCAGAGGACATTCTCTTGTGAAGAGTATCAGTAAACGACTTCTGTGTACCCACAAGCAGTAAAAGGTTGCTCCCCAGGTGTTTATGGGTATGTTTCTCACTAATAAGCAAGGACAGATTTCAGCTCAAAATTATGCCTATTCAACACAGTCTGACCTAGCAACAGTGAATTTAGGACAATAATGTGATTCTGTATAAAAAAGTTAGATGTATTTACCAATCACCAAATTTATACTTTCCTTGCTTATAGCAAAGGCTATGGGAGAGAAGATTAAGAGAGTAAGAATAGAAGTGTTCAAGGTTGGGAACAAAACTCAGGGTAGGGTGTAGATTAAACAGTGTATATAGGAAAGGGATAAGAAGGTAGGTGAAAAAACAGCATTTATTAACACTTATATGTTATGCACTCTATTAATTTATAAATATTGTCTCTCTTATAATCCTTACAACAACCCTGAGAGGAACTATTATTATTCTCCTCTTACAGTTGATGAAACTGAGGCAAAAAGAAATTAAATAACTTTCTTAAGGTTGCACAGCTAGTATCTCAGGTTGGATTTGAACTCAGGTTTTCTTGACTACAGGCCCAGTCCTCAATTCTCTGTGCCACCTAGCTGCCTCACCTAGCTTATAGAATGAAAGGTTTCTTTTGGCACTGCTACCTAGTTTACTACATCATAGGATCACATTTCTAAATGAAGGGCACATGTGCAAATTAATGATTTCCATTTTTAAATATCATGTTCTCTCTGCCATACAACTTCTTTAGCCTTTATTCTATGTGAGATATACATGATGTTTGAAACTGGGACTATAAGCTATGGCAATGTTGAAACAATTTGTTCAGAGATGCATAGGGACCATGTCTTTTCGAGTGATACCCTATAGCACCCAGCAGAGTGCCAAGAAGTATTTCAGAGTGATTTATATTACTTTTAATACAACTTTTTGGCCCCAGTGTCATTTTTATGGCCTCACATGAAGACTCTGGCTAAAATAAGACTTTCAACTTTTAATGAAGTGTTTTTAAAAAGTTTATTGAACTCCTAAATGTCAGGTGTTATCATACTTTGAAGCATCGTTTCATCATTTCTACCCTGCTTTTTTGGATTCTTCTTTTCATGGGCTATATATGGCTTTGAGCCCTCAGCAGGGTGCCGCAATGTCTCCAAGACAAAGATATAAAAGGAAGAAAAAGGAAGAATGAGGGCATGGGGGAAGGAGATAGGAAAGAATGGTGTGTGTGTGTGTGTGTGTGTGTGTATGAAGGGTGGCTTCTCCGAAACAGTACATTGACCATCTTGCTTATACTTATCAAAACATATGGTTCCATGTGTATACATGGGACACTGAATGAGTATGAGGATGATGTTTCCTTTATTTATAGTTCAGTTATATTATGGTAACTACAGCTTAAATAGTAATAAATTGCCTTAATTTGGCTGGTAACAACAGGAATGAATAAGGTTAATTGAAGTCCTAGAGATATGAGTGACATGTTGGAGACTTAGAAACTTTAAACCTTTGCCCTGTTTAAACCGATGAATAATTACTAAGGCCAAGAGATAAGATCAAGATTCCTACATAATTACAAGTCTGTACTGATAATTATTTCACCAGGTTTTATTAACTACCACTTCAGAAACAATCAATATGTGAGGATTTGGATATACTATATCCTATGAGGGAATACCATAATGGAGTCTCCCACTCGACAAGAAGAGAACAGATGCTATGACAAATAATTAAAATATTTTCATTAATTAAGCAACAATGACAGGTCTTGTTTTCCAGAGTGGCTTTAACACTCACTCTCACTAAGATGTCCTCATAAGTGTGCACCAGGAAAGATATAAAATGCAAGCCAGAAAATCACAAATATAATATTCTCTCAGAAGGTTGATGCTTAAAACATCAAAACTTGAAATAGTTTGTGGGACTGGGAAACAGCTATTTCACCTTTATCTTGACTCTGCTATTGGAATAGTTCCTTTATCATCTCTCTCTTTTGTAAGCCACACATTACTTAGGCATCACCTGTCTACCAGTAGCTGTCATTTCCAAGAAGATTACAGTGGCAGAAAACTTCTGCTATTGGTCTACTCCAACTCAAGAATCTACATTTGTTAGTGACAAGGAACAGGAGAGCTCCACTAGCTCCAAACAAATAATCAGTGATACCCCTTCATTACACTATTCTCCCACAGGGGTCATTTGGCACATTTGTCCATATCCATAATACTGGAAAGGTCTCTATCTACCTAGAGAGAATGAGGTATTGTCATTTCAAGTGCCTCCCCACTGATTTATATTAAAAAGCAACAAAGTCAACATGGTTCAGTTCTCAAAGGCCCTGAACTGCCATATAAAGAGTTCATTATTTTTAATCAAATGCTTTATCAACTTCTAGTTTACATTACTCATTTCCACATGATTTTGAGTTAAAAATTCTACCTGTTTTTCCCCTACCCACCACCCCAAAATAGCAATCCCACTGGATATCCCCTCCTACAATCTGTTGTCTCCCATATCTTCTCCTATACTCCCTCCAACTTTTCCAGGAGGGAACTGTGTAATATATATATATATATATATATATATATTAAACATTTGATTTTAAAACTTTGAATTCCAGATTCATTCCCTTCTTCCTTGTCAACCACCCTTACTGGGAAAATAAGCAATTCAATATAGGTTGTAGCTATGCAAAACATTTCCATAGCAGATATATTGTAAAAGACTGACCATATTTCCCTCCATCCTATCCAACCTCCCACTTTTCTATTCTCTACTTTGATCCTGTCCCTTTTCAAAAGTGTGTGCTTCCAACTTCCCTTTCCCAGTCTGCCCTCACTTCCATCATCCCTCCTCTCATGCCCTTCCCCACTACTCTCCTGAAGGATGAGATACCCTATTTAATGTGTATGTCATTCCCTCCCTAAGCCAAATTCAATGATAAAAAGGTTGACCCATTCCCTTTTGACTTCCTTTAATTTCCCTTCCATTGTAACCATTTTCCCCTACCTCTTCTGTATGAGATCGTTTACCCCAATATGTCTCTCCATGTCTCTTCTCATTATATTCCACTCTCATCTCTTAATTTCACCTTTTAAAGCCTTCCCATTAAACTGGTCCTGTGCCCTCAATCTATATATATATATCTGTACACATATATACACATATTCATATATGTATTCATATGCCCACATTTCCTCCTACGTATACATATATATGTGTGTGTATGCACATTTCTATTCCGTTCAACTATTCTCGTACTGAGAAAAGTTTCATAAGTTACAATTATTATTTTTCCACGTAAGAATGTAAATAGTTCATCTTTGATAAGTTTCTTATGATTTCTTTTCTCTGTTTACCTTCTCATGCTTCTCTTGCTTCTTCTATCTGAAAGTCAAATTTTCTATTCAATTCTGTTTTCTTCATCAAGAACCCTTGAAAGTACTCGAATCCACTGAATGACCATATTTTCCCCTGAAACATGATACTCAATTTTGCTGGGTAGGTGATTCTTGGGTTTAATCCCAGCTCATTTGACCTCCAGAATATCATATCCCAAGGCCTTCAATCCCTAGTTGTAGAAGCTGCCAGATCCTATGTTATGCTGATTGTGTTTCCACAATATTTAAATTGTTTCTTCCTGGATGCTTGTAATATTTTTTCCTTGATCTGGGAATTCTGGAACTTGGCTATAATATTCCTAGGAGGTTTTTTGGGGATCTTTTTCAGGAGGTGTTTAGTGGATTCTTTCAACCTCTATTTTGCCCTCTGGTTCGAAATCATCAGGGTAATTTTCCTTGAGAATTTTTTGAAGGGTGATTTCTAGGTAATTTTTTTTTTTATCATGGCTTTCAGGTAGTCCAATAATTTTTAAATTATCTCTCCTGGATCTATTTTCCAGATCAGCAGTTTTCCAATGAGATATTTCACATTACCTTCTATTTTTTTCATTTGTTTGGATCTGTTTAATAGTGTCTTGATTTCTCATAAAATCACTAGCTTTTATTTGCTCCTGTCTAATTATGAAGGAATGATACTCCTCAGTGAGCTTTTGAGATCCTTTTTCCATCTGGCAAATTCAGCTTTTTAAGGCATTCTTCTCCTCATTGCCTTTTTGAGCCTCTTTTGCCATTTCAGTTAATCCATTGTTAAGGTGTTATTTTCTTCAGTCAGCTTGTGGACTTTCATTTCATCATTTTCTTGCATCGTTCCCATTTATCTTCCCAATCTTTCCTCCACTTCTCTTATTTGATTTTCAAAATGCTTTTTAAGCTCCTCTATGGCCTGTAACCAGCTCGTATTTTTTGGAAGCTTTTGGTGCAGGAGTTCAGACCTCACTGTCTTCCTCCTGTTCTATGCTTTGATCCTTTTTGTCCCCCAAATAAGGGTATGTGTTTGCTTTGCTTCCCTCATTTACTCATGTTGCCACTCAAGTACTTGACTTTTGGGCTTTTTGCCACAGTAGGACTCTGCTACCAGACAGGGGAGCTTCCTACCAAATGCTGCGGTTTCCTCAGCAGCTGAAGGTATTAGTTGAGTGCTCTCTGTGAAGCCTCCACATGCTCTGGCAAACTGGTCACACACCCCAGCACCTCCTCCTAGACAGCAATCCAGATACAAGCAGGTTAAAGCAAGAGAAATCTCCCCTTAGACTGGTCACTTTGTCCCCCAGTACAGACTTGTAATTATGTAGCAATCCTGATCTTATCTGTTGGCCTTAGTAATTATTCATCGGTTTAGACAGGGCAAAGGTTTTCAGTTTCTAAGTCTCCAACATGTCATTCATATCTCTAGGACCTCAATTAACCTTATTCATTCCTGTTGTTACCAGCCAAATTAAGGCAATTTATTACTATTTAAACTATAGGGGGACCAGGCCCCTACAGTGGCTTCTCCCTCCAGGGGATAAAGGCCAACCACACTCCCAACTACTGGATCCCAAAGTACCTACTGCACTGACTTCTCACTTTGTCCTTAGAATCTATTCCTTGAGACCCCGGCTTTGAAAACCCAGATGTTGGTGCTTCCCTCTCTGGTAACTGTGACTAGGTATGGATGTAATGGTCAGACAATTGGAAGTCTGCCTGCTGATATGTTTCTCTGTCAGCTTGTAATTTCTTTGTATTCTCTGAAGTTCAGGGTGCTGACCGTTTTCCCCTGAACTATGTAAATGACATTTGTATGTTTGATTAAAGTAAGATTGTTAAACCATTTTGAGTTACTTTCCTTTAGAAAAGCAGATCTAGGGGCGGCTAGGTGGCGTAGTGAGTAGAGCGTCGGCCCTGGAGTCAGAAGGACCTGAGACACTTAATACACACACAAACAAAAACCTAGCCGTGTGACCTTGGGCAAGTTACTTAACCCTAATTGCCCTCCAAAAAAAAGAAATGTAGGTAGTAAAAAAAAAGATATCAATAAAAATAAAACTAAAAAAAAAAGAAAAGCAGGTCTAAGAACTTGTACTGGCAGTCATCCTGGGGATGCTAGGGTGCTTGCTGCTACATATGGTATGTGCAGGATTATGAGTCAGATTCTGGTTTTGTGTTTTGCTGTGTATCCTTGAGCAAATTACTTCCCTTCTTTGAACCTCAATTCTTTCATCTAGAAAATAAGGTTTAGACTATGTGATTTCTAAGGTTTGCCCAAATCTTTATGTGAATTACTTCTAATTCATTCTACATCTTCCTGAAGAGGATACCTGGATATGCATGACCCCAAACAATTTTAGAATGACATTTCAATGGGAAGCCCAAGAGATCAAGGGATCTTAGCGTTGCCTTTGATAACTCTACATCTTGACATGAAAACGAACTGCAGTTTAAAATATCATGTTGGTTAAATATTTTAAACTCGTGAGACCAGTTTTACAGAAGATATAGAGCTCAACTTGGAACACTAAATTTGATGTCAGTGATACAAGTTCAAATTCTGACTCTTCTGTGTTACTTTTGGAAAATCATCTAATCTCCACAGGTCTCAGTTTCCACATTTGTAAAATTTAATAGTGATCTATGTGGCCTGTGAGGTACATTACAATTTTAGATTTATGATACAATGATCATTCATTGGAAGTGGATTTTTAAAATTACATTATGAAATGTAAAAGCCAAATCATGGATTAAGATGATGATGATAACAGTGATATAATGATGATGATAATAATATTGCCATTTGACCAATAATTAAGAGGCAGTGGAGAATATTGGAGTAGTACAAGTTGCATTCAGAGACCTTGTAGTAAAATCTCTCCTCTGATATCCAGTACATGGATGAGTTTCAGCAAGTAACTTCATAGTTTTTTGCCACAGTTTATTCTTTTGCAAATGGAAGTGAGAGATTAGATGACCTCTAAGTGTCTTTCCCGTTCTAAATCTATGATGGCAGGCTTGATTTCAAATTTACAAGTCCCTTCCTTTAAATTTCCACTATAACTACCCTTATTCAGACCCTCATTTTTTTCACCTGGACCAGTCCTACTTCATGAACTGTCCTCCTGAACGGTACCAGAACTGGATAATCCATAGGCAACTTGTCCAAAACAGAACACAATATCACTACTCTCCTCCTCTTCAAACATAACTGTCTTCTAAACTTTACTATTACTTGTAAGATTACCACCATTCTTCCAGTCACTTGGACTTACAGTCTTTGGGTCATCTTCACTCTCAGACTTCCTGCATGTTTAATAAGCTGCTAAATATTTTTATTTCTGTCTCTACTACAAAGAGGCAACTAGATGGTATAGTAGACAGGGTGCTTTAGTTAGAGTTCCAAAGATGATTTCAAATCAAACCAAAGATACATCCTAATTATGTGACCTTGAGCAAGTCATTTCTACCTCAGTTTCTTTATCTGGAACATAAGAATAATAATAGTACTCACCTCCTAGGGTTGTTGTGAAGATAAAAGGATTTCATTTTTCAAATGGTACTTTACAAACCATATAATTCTACATAAATTATTGTTATTCCACTCAGAAATGGTCCGTTCTCCCTACTCACATCATTTTTTCAAAAAAAAGCCAGAGTTATTTTTTTCAAGCATAGGGTATGATATAGTCTTGTGGAGATTAGTCAGAAGTGCATCCTGGGCAGAGATGAAATTATAACTTAAAAGTGTAAAAGTTATGATTCCTAAAAGTTTAAAGCATCCTTTAATTTATTTTCATGTTTCTCCTCATGATACCCCTGTGACATTTAGAGAGGTAGATAGTATTTTTTATCATTTATGTGACAATATCAGTGATCATATGAACTGATCAATTACTGGAAACTAAAATGAAAATAACCTTAGAACATCACATTTTCATATGACAGTTTAAAATAATGTTACATGCTCAAATCATTGGATCATCCACTTTTACTATTCTATTGATTCTGATGGAGTGGCCTCAGGACAGTTCCATGTTTCAAAAGGAGAGAAGATTTCTCCTTGGGTCTAAGATTTTTCACAAAAGGCAATCAGAGTACTGAAGCATTTGTGAATGGATGAGAAATATCAAACATCAATCATTGTTAAAATCTTATCAACTAGGAAACTAATCCTCCAGATACGTATTCTTCTCAAAATGCTATTAGAATTAGACCTTATAATAGGGTAGCAGAAATGAAATATACCAATAGGAAACTGACCATTTTTGAAACTGCACAGCACATATGACAGACCTTTCTTGGCAATTGCAAGAGATATTAATTCAGCTTTCTGGATACAATACTTGGTTAATCTGAAGAAAAGTTGGGGCAGAAAAATAATGAGGACATTACTGTTTTAGTTTTGTCTGCAGACATACAAATTCAATGCTCTTCAATAAATTACTCTCAACTGGTGTCTCATTAGATTGTCAAAATCGAGTTTCTGCATAGATATGAAGTTAAAATTCATGCATGTGTCCTCACAGCTCTTGACTTCCTATGTGTAATAGAAAATAATTTAAGGTTATCTAAACCATTGTCTTCCTTCATTTCAACTGACAGTTCTTTCAATTCATTTAGCCATTTATGTTTTTTAAGAAAATCAGCTTTTTTTCTTAAAAGCACAAATAGTAACTCATATCAGATGCCCGGGAATGAAACCCTAGTCAAATGGGTTCCCGAAATATTATTTCTGTATAGAACCAGAGAAGGTAAGTGAAAAATGACCCAGCAACAAGGATATACAAATGCATGTTTATTGCCTTAGAGGAGACATAAAATACAACAGTCCTTCCTCCACCAAAAAAAAAAAAAAAGGAAAGGAAAGGAAAGGAAAGCAAGGAAAGGAGGAAGGAATTATTAGTATTGAATTTCTTCTGTTTAAACTTTTCTGAATGTAGTTATGAACATAATTATCCCCCTTTCTTCCTCTCCAGCACCTCCCCTCCTTGTCCATAATTCATTCAGCTTTGGCATTAAGGATGGGGACTATGACTGGAAAGGATAGCATTGAGGGGACAGTCTAATGAAAAAGAATCTTTGACTTTGGAATGAGAGGACCTAGGTTTAAATTCCACTTCTGACTCTAATTACCAGTGTAATATTTGGCAATATCTTAATCGCTTTAGAACTCAGTTCCCTCAACTGTGATATTATAGGACTGGTATAGTCTTTCAAATATTTTCTCAGTTTTAGCTCTGCACTCTCCATGCTTCTGAACAGAGAGCTCTAAATATAATGTGGTAATAATTAAATTAATGTGGCAAAAATAAGCTTTACCACAGGACACAGGGATTTTAAGGTCCTGTCCTTACACTCAGTCTAGCCACAACATAGAAACAATAGAGTTTAGCACCTTGTGAAGAATCACTAGTTAAAAGAGGAAATTATTAAATGACCCAAAAATTACACTTCTCTTTTTCACCCCTCCTCACATTGCAACTGCTCTTGAGATGAATGCTAGCCTAGGCATGTTCTTCTTCCCACCCCCAACCTGGTCCAAACACTTAGCAACAGCCTCACGGGATGCTAGGTTCTCTATTGCCTCCTCCACAACTATACCGAAGGCAATTTCTGTGCCACGTATGCCAGATGCAGCTTGTAGTATGGTCAACAACCTGGTTTCTCAATCTTTCAAAGCACCTAACACAAGGCTTGCCACAAGAACATTCAGTAAATACTCGTTGACCCTTATGTTATGCAGATGGAACCACAGCAATAAAATGTTATTAGTGTGATGAAGGAGTCGGGTGGCGATTCAAAGCCTCAGAGTTCCCAGTGATAACCTAATAAAAGCCATAATGAAGAAGATATTTCAAGGCACTTTTGAAACACAGAATTTGATATTTTAATATAGTAATTCTGTTAAGAAGGGATTAAAAAGTAAGTCATGTTTTCATTATTTCAAACTCGGCTACTGAAGCTACAGATGCTGTGCTTCATTTATTTCATGGTAGTTTTTTCTTAACCAAAATTTCACCTATGTACAATATTATATTTGAACACATGACACAATTACTAGGTATCTTATCTATAGCTTTGGATTTTTAAATGTGTGAATGACTCATTCCAAATCCATGCTTGGAAATGTCATATATTTTAGGACTCAAGGGAGATTTACAACATTTTTTAAAAGATCAATTTCTTGGGAAAAAGCATTTTATATATAAAGAGTTATCCCTTGACATACCACACAAAGACAAAAATCTTTTAACACTGGTGAACTTCTTTTTTGTTCTGACATTTCTATCCTCTAAGGAGTTTTCTAGAAGCAATATACTGTAAATAGCCCCAGTTGATCACTACTCATCCCAATTCATTTTAATTGCCCAAGTGGGAAAGAAAATCCTTCTGACCTTTAATTGGATAGCCTACAACTCAAAGTCTGACAACTGACTATTAACTACGGATAATAAGGCTAACTTTACCTTGGTGCCATTTTCCAGTTGGTTCTATTGAAATCTGTATCCATCAAAACAAAAGTCCATGCCACCCCCTAAATACTGTAATAGCTTCTGTCAGATTTTACTATCATATTTTGTTAGTTCAATACATTTAATTCAGTGAAAAACTAGAATAAGGGTTCTTAACCTATATATAGTCTGTGAACTTTTTTGCTTTTTTAACATTTTGGAAACTATTTCAAAATAGATGGTTTCCCTTTAATCTTAGTATTTTCCTTTAAGAATTTAAAATAATTATTTTGAGAAGAGTGTCATATAAGATTCAGCAGACTGTCCAAAGGCTCCATCAAACACCCAGGAGTGAAAGTGTGTGTGCTTACACAAAACACACACACACACACACACACACACTTCTGCTGGAGAAAGCCTAGAACCCGGGAGA
Organism: Gymnobelideus leadbeateri; assembly: GCA_011680675.1. NCBI lineage: Eukaryota > Metazoa > Chordata > Mammalia > Diprotodontia > Petauridae > Gymnobelideus > Gymnobelideus leadbeateri. Next base: position 13,269 of record WOXC01002290.1, read on the forward strand.
AAACTGCAGATGATATACCAAGGTTCTATTGCCTCTTTCTATTCAGTTCCATATCATGGAGAGATTAAGTGAACTACCTGTGATAAAAGTTAGGGCTGGGACTACACCATGATAAAAACAAGGAACTCATTCTTTCAGATCAAAGTCCATAATTCCATGGTTTGGCAGCACTGAAATTAAATTCATTCGACACACTGAAAATCCCTTCAATGGTGAAAAATGGCAATGAAGCCAAAAGTAAAAAACAAGAATGGTTTTCAAAAGATTAACTATGAATTTGTTTGCTGAACTGTGTTGGCTCATCTCAGAATCACCCAGAAAAGGAAACTAATGAATGAAACCCCCCCCCCCAACAGGTCACTTATAGGAATCCCAATGTTGTGAATGTGAACAATGGAACTGCCTGGCAGGAGAGGGATGACTAGATGTTATCCAGTTAAAATGATGCTGCACAACTTTGAATATGGTTGGCCATGGTCACTTTATGTGACTATGAGAAGTCACCATTTCCAGGTCACTGGTCTGCTTGTCACTTCCAAATGATATAGCATGGAAGACAAGGCAATGAATTTAGAAGTACTTTTAACAACAAAAAAAAAAAAACAGGAGGCAAAGGGAGAAGAGACATACATTCTTAGGAAATTTCTGTAGAGGAAATATCTATTTTGTTTTTTTTTTCTTCTTAAAGTACAAATACAAACAATTTCACAAGGCTTCTTTCTAGATACTGAGGAGAATACATAGAACAAAAAAGAAAGGGAGGAAGAGAAGGAGGAAGGAAGAAATGAAAGAAGGAAGGAAGGAAAGAAATGAAGAGGGTACCCAATAAGAGAATTATGGTTGCTCTGAAAATAGCAACATGCCGGGTCCTGCAAAATGAATTCAACTCAAGTCCTCTCAGCCAAAGAAAGCACTCTTCCCTCTCCCCCATCCTGCCTTCACTATTCTATGGCATTCTATGGCGCTCTCCTTATTCTATGGTGCTTTCACTATTCTATGGCATTTTATGGTGATCTCACATGACATGGTGTGAAATAGGGTCTCATACACAGAAAGTTGTGGGAAGAATCTATGGGTGGTCTAGAAGAGGAGTTTGGGGAAAGTCTTCAGAAGGAGTTAATGAGGTCAACATGGGATGGGAAGTAGCTGGAGGCTACAAATAATGGTGGGCTAGGCCAACCCAAGGGTGTGCTGATATTTTGTTAGGCTCAGGGTTGGGAAGCAGATGAACAATGGAGGACTAGGATAATAACTAGGCTAGTAGTTAGCAGTTAGTAACTAGGCTAGAGATCTGGGCCCAGCCACAATGTAAGGCTTATTGTCTCATGCAAATGCCTCATCAAATGAGACAATTTAATCAAGAGTCCAAGGGAGGTTCCCAGAGCCTGTACCTCAAGGACTCAAGGAGAGTTTGAGGGGCCTCCCAGAGCCCATACCTCATCAGAAGCAAGGAAGGAAGGAAGGAAGGAAGGGAGGGAGGAAGGAAGGAAGGAAGGAAGGAAGGAAGGAAGAATATGTTTTCTAATGGATGTGGGCCAGGACTTAGGGGGAAAGAATGTACACAAATATAAAACAAGGAAAATTGAAGATAAGAAAGTACTAACAATTGCATTTGGGAATATATTAGAGAATGCTTCATGGATAAGATGATGTCTTAGATCAACCTTAAAGGAAGACAAAAAAATAGATATGATAGCCCAGGCCTATAATTCCTGCTATTTGGGAGGATGAGATTAGTAAATCATTTGAACTTGGGGGTAGGGCTTAACTCAAAGAATTATGTGTATTAAAACAAGTCTTAATACCATGAGCCCTGGAGAATAAAGCATGGGGGATGATGTGTGGACTTGTTCAGAGTAGGAATGAGGAATGTCTGAGAATAGCTTTAATTGGAAAGAAAGCAGGTCAAAATTTCCTTGACAATTAGTAGTAGGATCAAACTGTGAGTTGCTACTGCATTTGCATATTGTTCAAGAGAAATGAAAAACCCCACCCTGCCACCCTCCCCCCAAATAAATAAAATAACAAAGTTTCTAATATAGGTGAAGAAGAAGAGGAATCATATTCCAGTCATGGGAAATGGATTATGGAAATGCACAGGGAAAAACTACAATATCAAATTTTGGGAACGTTTTCTGGAGGGGAAAAAATATAAAATCCTAACCTAATTCTTCACATATAAACAGAAGGCAATGTATCCATCTCCTCTAGAGTTCAATTTTTATATTTCAATGGAACTATGATATCATTAGGACAGATAGGTGGTGCAATGGATAGAATGCTAGGCCTGGAGTCAAGAAAACTCCTCGAGGGGCTAGATGGCGAAGTGAATAGAGCACTGGCCCTTGGAGTCAGGAGGACCTGAGTTCAAATCCGGCCTCAAACACTTAACACAAAAACTAGTCGTGTGACCTTGGGCAAGTCACTTAACTCCAATTGCCCTACCTTCTCCCCCTACAAAAAGAAAAATTAAAAAAAAAATATCCTCTTTCAGAGTTCAAATCTGTCCTCCCACACTAGTTGAGTGACCCGGGGCGAGTCATTTAATCCTGTTTACAGAGTCCTCATCTTTAAAATTAACTAGAAAGGAAAACAACAAATCACTCTGGTACCTCTGCCAGTAAACCCTAACCCCAAAGAAAGGGGTTACAAAGAGTTGGATGCTACTGAAACAACAAAACACCAGCAATAGCAATATCAGAGATATAAATACTTTTGTCACTGATGCAGATCACAACTTATTTGTGCAGTCTTATGCTCTCTATTTCATTCTACAATTACACAAAGCCTCAGCTAATCAACTTTAAAAAAAAATTTTTGCTGAGTCAGCAGGGAGAGGAGGGAAGGGAAACTCCACCTCCACCACTCCCCCTGACAAAAGGTAAGCAAAGCAGCCAGGTGGCATAGTAGAGATAGCAGAGACAGGTAGACTAGAATTCAAATCCTGTTTCAGATACCTACTGACCTTTGACCTTTGGCAAGTCATTTAAATCTGTTTTCCTTGGTTTCTTCAGTTGTAAAATGGGAATGATAATAGCCCTTATTTCACAGAGTTGCTGTGAAGATAAAATGAAATGATATTTGTAAAGCCCTTTACAAACCTTAAAACACTATATATATTGATATTAATTTTAGGGCAGCTAGGTGGCACCAGCCCTGGAGTCAGGACAACCTTAGTTTAAATCTGGCTTCAGATATGAATTAGCTCTGTGGCCCTGGACAATTCACTTAACACTTTTTGCCTCAGTTTCCTCATCTATAAAATGTGCTATGAAAGTAAATGGCAAACCACTCCAGTATCTCTGCCAAGAAAACCCCAAATGGGCTTACAAAGAGTTGGACTTGACTAGAAAAGACTCAATAACAAGCAACGAGATTATTATCATTTTCATTACTATCATCATCATTATCAGTTAATGGGGCAATTATATATACATTCTGTCCATTTCAGAAATCTGTTAATTAAAGGTCAAACTAATCTGAGCAAGGATTTACAGATAAGAAACTGAAAAGCAGGAAAGCCTGCTGTTAAAAATAAATAAACCAATCTCATTTAAAGGCTCCCCACAAAAAAATATACCCCAGCAAAAACAAAATTATCCGGGTCTATTAGCTCTGAGTATTAGCATCACTGAGGATCTCAGGTGTAGACAGTATGGATGAGAAGGAAAATGGCCTATTACATTTTTGTTCCTGGTCTCACAAAATAATCAGTATGAATTTTCACACTGCAAGTTAATTTTCTTGCTAGAAAGAAGGATGAAAGGGCAGAAGGAAGGTCTCTAGTATATCTGGAAAGGTAATGTGTCCCTTGAAGAATGGAAGAGGTGATCAGTGAGGAAAAAGTAATCTGAAGATAGAGAGGAATGTTAAAATCTTGGCCAATATCTTGGCTTCTGGAATAACAGATCCAAGAAAGCAAGGGCATTGAAGGAAACCTAAATATGTGAAGTTATGTAACGGATTTGAGACTCTGTGTGAGCGAGCTAGAAGAGGAGGGGGAGATCTCACCCCTCTATGGAGGAAACAGTTCCCATGATGAATAAATTATCATTCAGTCTTGGTAAAAGAAAGAAAAACAAACCAAGGTTGTTAGTGATGCCTTCCTGAGTCTAACGGAAGTTGTCCTATGGTGACATGTCATGATTGCTTTACAGGCATCTTCAAGTCATGTCTCTTGGAATCCAGTGGGGCACTTCAACTCCCTCTCTGGGGCATTACATTCTTGATTGGGAAGAGGTATTCATAGTCCAGACCCAGCCCACACCACATTGTTATCACTTTTGGAGATGCACGTCAGAGAGACCTAGCTTGCTAGGAGGAGGAAAATGATGGTACTAGGGAGACAAGTATTGTTTTAAACTTGCCATTGATTCAAGGTAAAGTTTTCAGAAGAGAAAGAAAGCTAAAAAATAGAATATTAACGAATTTTAAAACCTAGATAAATAGATAGACATATATATGTACGTGTGTATAAATACATATATATATACATATATACACACATATCATATATAACAAAATCAAAGAATCAAAAAGTAATGTCATAAATTAAGTTCAATATTTTTCCCTAAGTACCAAAATAAGCACCAAATGTATACATGATCTAAATACAAAAGCTTACATAAAGGATAAGTTTACAGGAGAAAGAAAGGAGATGACTTTCCCAACTATGGGTAGAAGTAGGTATCTTCACTAAACAAAGGATAAAGATATTCAAAAAAGATAAAATGGACAATGTTGCTTCTACAAACTTGAAAAGATGTCATACAAGTTAAATCAATATTTGGATTTAAAAAGGAAGCAATTAACTGGGGAAAATATTTGTAGTCAGTTTCACTGACAAAAATATGATATTCATAATATATAGGGAATAGATACAAATGTGTAGCCCTGCCTTAAAATGCACACCACTCCAGAATCCATTATCGATAATGTTTTAGAATGAGAAGAGATATGTGAAGTTGTCAAGACTTGTTCATACAGAATCCTGGGAAAAAATGCCAGAAGGAGTGGAGATACAGTTTGTGAATTCAATGAATATCCTCCATCTAGGGATCATATGGAAGATGCTAGGATCCAGGATGCTACCTCTCTAGCCCCAACTCCTTCAGAAAGACTAAGATGCTCATATTGCCATACCACTACGGAGGCTACTAAAGGTACTGAATAAATGCAGTAGTCAAAAAAAGAAAGAGACAGAGATTAATTTGGTTGTTGTGGAAGTTATAAAGACTGATGAGGACAAGGTATTGTGGAGAATGAATTGGGTTAGATAAAACAGTCCAAGATATTCTCCTTCTCCCAAGCTGTGTAAATTACCCTCTAGTAATCTAAGCAGAAGAAATAATTTTTTGCCCTCGCAATCAAAACCTCTGGTTGTTGTTGGAACCATAGGCTCATCTTATCTCCCACATTATTTCTGTTTTTTCCTTTTTGGCACTAGATAGATAGACAGACAGACAGAGAGATAGACAGATATAGATATATACACATACATGCACATAGATATATAGTATGTGTACATATGCATATACACATATATGTATATACACATATATACATGTGTATTAAAAAGAATTGCTATACAACAAAAAATATATATGACATCCAAGCTATAAAGGGAATAGATAGAAATATGTAGCTCTGCCTTAAAATTCAAACTCCAGCCCAACCGGAAAAAAAAAGGTGGTCTCTAATGCTTGCATTTTATTTTGTAGAGCTTGTGGTAATAGAACTAGAGAAAAGTTTGATCTGTTAAAAGTGGTAGATTTTTTTACTTCCTTTACTCCACTATTAGGAAAATGGAGTAGTAGCAAGGCCTTTACCCTGCAAGATCCCTGAGGTTATGGTGCTATCTCTAATAGTTCTCTTTAGATAATGAACATGATAAATGGGATTTTTTTTTAATAAAGAGGGATTAGGAATTCAGAAATAAAAAGGCAAATATTTCGCAAAAGATAAATGTCAATCATTCAGCTAATAAGTATTTTTTAAGCACCTACTATGAGCTAGACCAGGGGTAGGAAACCTGGGGCCTCGAGGTCATATGAGGGCCTCTAGGTCCTCAAGAGTGGCCCTTTGATTGTATCCAAACTTCACAGAACAAATCCTCTTAATAAAAGGATTTGTCCAGTAAAACTTGGACTCTGCCCAAGGGCTACACCCTAAGGCTGGCCTCCAGGTCACAGTTTTCCCCACCCCCTTGCTAGACAGGATGGGAAAAGCTGCAGAGTAAACAAACAAAAAAATATCATCCCTATCTTGCAGGGAGCTCACAGTCTAATAATGCGGACAACAGGTGTAAAAAAAAGATGTATGTAAAAACAATATACTGACTGGTTAAAGTGGAGATAATAGAAGTCACTAGGATCAGGGAAGGTCAGGAAAGCCTTCTCTCAGAAGGGGGATTTCAGTTGGGATCTGAATGAAGCCAAGTAATCTGGAAAGCAAAGATGAAGAGTGAGAGAATGTCTGGCATGGGGAATGGATACAAAAAATAATGAGAATCAAAGATGGGGTGTTTTTGTGTGAAGAATGGCAAGAAGGACAATGGCGCTAGATTGAAGATTTCGAGGTAGGGTGTAAGACAACTGGAAAGATAGGAGGAAGTTAGGTTATGAAGGTCTTTGAATGAAGGCCAAACTGAGAAAAACACTTTGTCTTGGAGGTGATTGGGAGCCCTAGATAATTCTTGAATTGTGTGTGTGTGACATGATCTAGAGAGCCAATTATTAAATTTTCCACATGAACATTTCTACGCAACACATCAGCAAGCATTGCAAATAAGAATTTGATTTATTGCTTTGTTGATTGTGTAGACTTTAAAAAGTGACAGAGAAAATGTTAATAACACTTTTCTACTTAAAAATGTGTCATGCATACTTGTTTTTGGTGACAAGGATGTGGAGGTGAAAGTTGGTTGTTAAATATTTGTAAGTATACTGTTGTAGTTGAGAAAACGTTAATGAAAAATGGAGAGAAGAAAGAATTACTCAGTTTTGCTTGCTTTATTGAAAAAAATGATCATCAATCTGGAACAGGAAAAAAAATTAACAATTATTAAAATAAATGATAAATAAGAAGATAACCAAAAAATAAAGATTTTCTTCTCTTTTATTAGTACAAATTACCAAATCAGAATGAGATACATCTCAATCTAGTGGTGGAACCTGAAATGTTATTGCTAATTTAATTTAAGATTTAAATGGCTTTGGAAAAAATCATTGGTAGCAACAGAAATGATATAGACTATTTTTTAGGTCCCAACCTACAATTTTACAGGGGTAGGAAACTTCCAATAGGGCAGACTCCTCCTACTAGTATAGATCATCAATCATTCTACAACTAATAATTTTTTTTTTGTGTGCTTTTCCTGAGGATATAGAGAGGATGAGACTTTCCCATGGTTACATAACTCATGTATGTCAGAGGAGGGCCTTTAATCTAGGGTTTCTTTACTGCAATGTTGGCCCTCTGATACATCATGCTGCTTCTTAGCATAGGAATAGAAATGAACAGAAAATGGCTACGTTTTAGGAAAGGAAAAGGATGTAGATTCTTCAAACTACAAGCTATTTGAGTTTGACTTTGATTCCTGGCAAAATTCTAAAATGCATTATTAAAACAATGATTTTAGAGCACTTAAAATGTGAAGTGGTGATTGCTATGGGCCAGCATGACTTCAAGAAGAATGAATTATACCATACTAACCACATTTTATTTTCTGATACCATATCTGGCCTAGTAGATGAGGGAAATGCTGTCAGTGTAATGTAACAAGTTACATAATCCTCAGTTATAGTAATATGAATGGAAGCTTTTAATGAAATATCATAAGAGCTCTCATTTTGGTCCGTCTTTATTTTTTTTCACAAATTTTGTGAATTAGACAAAACTGGAAAATAGAATCAAGGTCCGACAAGATTTGGACAAGATGAAATGATAATGAATCATATAATAGTAAATTTATTTTATTTTTAATTTATGAAGTAAAGCAAACATTACTATAACAAAGTATAGTAAAAATATGATCTCACATGAAGCTTTATTATATATAACTTTTTATTCCTTTCAAATATTTAATAAAGTTATCATGAAAATTTCCTTTGTTTTATTTTTTCCTACCCCCCCCCCGATGACTACCATTAGACATAAATAGGGGTGTGTATGCATATAATATATATGTATTATATACATACACATACATACACACACATATATATGCAAAATTATTCTATATAAACTTCTATTTATTTGTTCTTTCTTGGTGTGTATATAAGGAACAGAAATGTGTTCTTTTTGGTTAATTTAAATATTTCAATAGTTGAAATTACTTATTTGCTCAGTATTCTTAAAATAATATTGCTATTACTCCATACAGTGTTCTCTTGGTTCTGCTCATTTGTGCTCTTCATTCTTTCATGTAAATCGATCAATATTTTTTCTAAGATCATCAAACTCATCATTTCTTATAGCAAATCATATTCCATTACAACGAAATACCACAACTTGTTCAGTCATTCCCTAACTGATGAACATCCCTGCGATTTCCAATTCTTTGTCACCACAAATGGAGCTAATATAAAAAATTTAGAACATATAGGTTCTTTTCCTTTTTCCCTAATCATATTTGGAAATAAACCTAGTAGTGGTATTGATGGGTCAAAGCACATAGGCAGTTTGATAACTATTGGGGCATAATTCCAGATTGTTCTCTAAAATTGCTGGATCAGTTCACAATTCCACCAATAATGAATTACTGTCCCAAATTTTCTACATCCCCTCTAACATTTGTTACCTTCATTTTAGTCAATCTAGTGAGTGCAAAAGGATATTTTAAGTTTTTTTTTAATATTTTAAGTTGTTTTTTTTTTTTAATTTTCACTTCTCTAATCAATTACGATTTAGAACATTTTATGTGACTAAATTGTTTTGATTTCTTCATTGGAAAAATGCCTGTTTGTATCTTTTGGGCTTATCAATTGGGAATGACTTGTATTCTTATAGATTTGACAAAGTTCTTTAAATTTTTGAGATATTACACCTTTATCTGAGAAATTGTCTTTTTTTCCCGCAATCTTCTTTCCTTCTGAATAAACAATAGTAAATTTAAAAAGAGAACTGGCTAGGTAACACATCAGATAGAGTGCCAGGCCTGGAGTCAGGAAGACTTCTACTCCTGAATTCAAATAAGGCCTCAGACACTTAGCTGTGTGATCCTAGGCAAGTTATTTAACCCTATTTGCTTCAGTTTCCTAATCTGCAAAATGAGCTGGAGAATGAAATGTCAAACCACTCCAGTACCTCTGTAAAGTAAACCTATAATTTGTTCACAAAGAGATAGACACAACTGAAAAGGACTGAACAAGAAATTCCTATGCTTAGATTTATTTTTTAAAAAATTCAATTGTAGAATAACATTGGTAGTGCAGCTAGACAAAAGTTTTTTCAAATATGACCTCGAGGTTCTAGGAAACTGCAAGCTAAATGTAAGTAAACAATGTGACATAATAGGCTTTATTTTTAAAATTAATTTAAATTTAATTTTAAAAAGTTTTAATTAGAAAAATTGTAATACTGGGAGTGAATTAGTAAAACCATAAAGCCAGGCATGATGAGTATCACAATTCTGCTATACTATTTCCAATCAAACCATATCTGTATTTCTAAGTTAAGTTGCAGGTACCATATCTAAGAAAGGATGTAAATAAGCTAAGAGGTTATACAGAGGGAAACAATCAAAATAATGAACAATTCATATGAATATGCATTTCGCAAAATGGAAATATTTTTTCTAGATAAGAGACAAGTTTTGTTTGGGTATTGGGGGGGTGGCGGTTGGGAGGGGAAAGATTGCTAACTTAAAATAACTGAAAGGCTATTAAGTGGTAAAGACCTTTGCTATTTTGGTTTGTTTTAGAGGACAACATTTGGAGCCCTGGGTGAAAGTTGAATAGAAGGAGATTTTGATGCAATCTAAGTAAATATAAGTGAACAACAACAACAAAATGTTAAGTACTTCCAGGTGAAGGGACTCTTCTAATCTATGGGAATACAAAGAAAGAAAGAAAAAAGAGTCCTCAAGGAGTTCACAAATTAATGAAAATAAACTGAATAAAATGTCCAGCAATTGAAGCTGTTGAAATGTGTAAGATGTTTGCTTAGGAGGCAGTGAGGAAACCAGCTACTACTGGATGGGTTACCAGAGATTCCTGATTAGATAGGGGTTGAACTAGAGGATCAATGAGCTCACTTTTTTTTTTAAGCAATTGGGGTTAAGTAACTTGCTCAAGGTTACAGGGCTAGTTATTTATGTGTGGGTGCTAAGTACTGAGGCCGGAACTGCTCCCTGCTCTGGGGCCAATGCTCTTACTCACTGTGCCACCTAGCCACCCCTATTTTTTTTTTTAATTTTTGCCTTTTAAAAATTTTTCTGGCCTTTTTTGGAGGTCAGTTGGGGTTAAATTACTTGCCCAAGGTCACATAGCTAATAAGTGTGTCAAGTGCCTGAGATGGGATTTGAACTCAGGTCCTCCCAACTCCAGGGCCAGTGCTCTATTCACTGTGCCATCTAACAGCCCCTAATGAGCTCACTTTTAATTCAGATCTTAAGACTTCTACATCTGGGTGGAGGATTAATGAGAAGTGCTCATAGAATCTCTCCTTTCATCAGGCAAATCTCTGCAATCTGTTAGGACAGTTATGGCCGAAGGCTCAGATTGTATGACCAACCTGTTCCCATCATGTGGCATGTGACATGGAAAATTCAAACAGGTGTGTGTGTGTGTGTGTGTGTGTGTGTGTGTGAGAGAGAGAGAGAGAGAGAGAGAGAGAGAGAGAGAAAGTGAGAAAGAGACACAGAGAAAGAGATAGACAAAGAAAAAAACAGAGATACAGAGACAGACATTGAGAGACACAGAGGGACACAGAGACATTAAGGCACAGAGAAAGAGAAACACACAGAGAGAGACCAATTCAGAGGGACAAAGACACAGAAAAACAGACAACAGAGAAATAGACTGAGGGGGAGAGAGAGAAAGAAAGACTATTCAGTCAGGGAATCAATAGAATTAAAAAGTCCTTCCTTCGTTAAGCCCCATTAAACTATTAATGAGTCTGTATTTTTGGCAAGGCATCCAAGAAGCTATTATACCCCACACCTCTATTGCCCAATAAACTAGGCATGGTACAGCTCAAGAAATGATTTAAGGAGCACAAAGAACAAATGTACATTCCCTCCCAAAGTCCAAGATTTCCCCTATGCATTAGCTGAACATCTAATTCCAACTAAAAATTAAAAAAAAAGAGGGAAAGGAAGGAGGAAGGAAGGAAGGAAGGAAGGAAGGAAGGAAGGAAGGAAGGAAGGAAAGGAGGAAGGAAGAAAAAAAGGAAATTCCTGCCCTAGGAAAGCAGGTTTTGTGATGCATTCCCAGTACCTCTGTACCTTCCTCAATAAGCTGCAGGCTTCATCTAGAGTCCACTAACCTCCTTCTAGTTCAGGTCAACAACTGTGGGCCTAGGGACATCCATGCCAGACAGGCAGCACAAATCAGGACAAAGTCCAAATAGCCTTTGCTCCAGGATCAGTGACTCATTTCAGTACTGTTTATTTGCTACCATCCCTCTTGCTGACTCTCTCTGACCTTCCCAGCACTGAACATTGTCTGATTACACTTATGGCAGAAGCTTTCTCTTCCTGCTTTGGCAACTTTCTTAGGCTTGAACTGTTCATTTTAAATTAATTGACCAGTTATCCTGTAAATATACACAGTGTTTTCTTGTAGCACAGGTATCCTCATAGGTAGAAATTACTGAGAAAATAACAAAATTTTCTTGTTTTTTCTATAACATATATCACTGGAATCTCATAGCATATAAGGCTGATGCCTGATAAAGTGGAAAGAGTGGTGGATTTAAAGTCAGAACACCTAAGTTTTAATGCAACTCTGCAACTCATTCCTATGACCTGGGGCAAGTCACTTAACCTCTCTGAGGTACAGCTTCCTCCTCTTTAAAATGAGCAGATTGGGTTCAATATCCTTTAAATTCGCTTCTCATTTTAGGACTATGATATGTTTGAATAATCAATGAACAAGCATTAATTTAGTGTTTGCTATGTTTAGCACTCTACTATGCCCTGGGGTTATAATTATAATGTGATTGAATCAGGTCTTGCCCTCAAGGAGCTTTTACATTCTGGGAAGGCATGTGCATATATAGATATTTACAAAAATACATAAATCAAGTGCTATTAACTCCTTTCCATTCCCATTAAGTTTTCTCCAGAGGTATAGCAATACTTAACTTCTATAAAAATCTATTCATCTTAACTTTTTGTCTTATTTTTTTAATGGCTAGATTTATCTGTTTCTGAGAGGGCAATTAGGTTGCCCACTAATCTACTTAACCTTGGAGAGGAAGACATTAACAGTTGGGGAAAGGAGGAAACCTTTATTCCAAAGGTGACCCTAGAGATGAGTCTTGAAGGAGGTGAGAAATTGGAGGAGGTGGAAAAATGTATATTATGGGAAATCATTTAAGGCATGGGGAACAACCAGCACTAAAAATTCAAGGAAAAGTGTGATGGAATATCACGTATGAGCAACACCAAGGGCAGTAGGCCTGAACCAAGAGTGTGGAGAGATATAATATGTATGTACATCCTGAAGGTAGGGAGGGGTCAGCTTGGGAATATCAAATGCCTTGAAAGTTTTTTGTTCATTGTTTTGAGGTTTGCTTTTCTGTTTGTTTGTTTGATTGGTTGTTTGTTTTTGAGTAAGTGTTGAAGTGGTCAGACTTACCCTGGACGAAAATAACTTTGATAGCTCTAGAGTAGATAAATTAGAGGAAGGAGAGATTTGAGGCAGGGAGACCAAGGAGAAGCCTATTTTAATTAATCCAGGAGAGAGTTGATGAGGCCTTGCATAAAGTAGGGGAGTGGTTCTGAGTGTATGAAGAAAGGGGGAGGGGGACAATTGTACTCCTATTAAGATGTTTAAAGATCACAGAGGAGTGTTCATTCCCCACTAAAGAAAAATAACAAATATGTAAAGAGGACTCCATATGAGGCAATGATCAAGAAACCAGAGAGAAGTGGAACTTCCTCCATCTAAGTCCAGAAATACAATAACTTCCAGGTTTCAGAAATCAATAAAAACTGAGAGGAAGAACACACCAGGGAAGCCAGAGCATTCTCAGGTAAACAGTCTTGAATCCTGCTATCGAAGGGAAAGTGACCATGCCAAGGAAAACAGAGCAAGCACTAGTAAATGGGCCTGAAGTCAGCAGGCCCTCTGAACAAGTTTGCTCCAAATGGCTTGCAAGCCAGTGTGAATTCTAGTAATTGAATATTGAAACATGATTCAGGCCCTGGACTTTTAGAAGGGTAGAATGTAACAGAGCCAGATCCTTATAAACCATTTTACAGGGATGAAGGAAAAATCTATAGACAGTGTATCTATCTATCTATCTATCTGTCCGGTTGCCTATCAGTATTGTCTGTTCATTCATCTTTGTCCATCCACCTATAATCTATTTATTTATTCCTTTGTTCATATATTTAATTCTTTTTTCAAACTTCTGTTTATTATCTATTCATTCATTTATTTGTTTACTTATATACTTATTCATTTTTCATTTATTTTATTTGCTTATCTATTTATTCACATATTTATCCATTCATTCTTTTACTTATTTGTCTATTCATTTAAGACTAGGTCTCTCTTATCTCACCCAGACTAGTAGTGCAACAGCCAAATCTCCAATCAGTATGGAAGCTTTGACCTAACTTCAGCTGGTTGACCCCTCCTTAGGCAATTTCACCATATTATTCCCAAACTTATTGCAGATACCCATTTAATATTGCCTTCTATAGCTTACAACTCCTATAATCAAGATTTTCACCAGCCTCAAACTCTAGCTTACTCTGGTTAACATGTGGACCTTGGGAACAATGAAAGCCAAAGCAGAATACATATTCAAAATGTAAACATATACAAGTAAAGTAGGAAATTTTTATTTTACAGAAAATAAACAAGAAATAACAACATAAAAAATGAATTCTATATAATCTAAAATGACTGGCTTTAAACATGGGATACACAAAAATAGCTTAAGGGATATGACCAAATTTTTGAAAACTCTGAAGACCATATATCAGATAGTAACAAGTGAAAGCTGTCTAGAACATTTGAATATAGACAACATAGCAATAAATGATTAAACCCATAGATGGCCACCAGAAAATAATTCTAAGGCACGCAACAATACTTAGAAAACTCAGTAGCTATAAATTCTTTAAGTAGACAGGAAGTCATTCTATAAAAAATTCCAATGGAAGGAAAAACACAGGAACGTCATACTGCCTTAACTAATCAGAGAAAAAAAATGGAATATGATAGCCCCCAAAGCAAAGGTAAAGTTTAAGCTGTAATAGAAAATTATTCCAAATAAGAGAAATGCAAGAAAAATAATTGGAATAGGAATAGGATTATAGGACCATAGTTTCAGAATTGAAAGAAACTTGGATGTAAATAAGCATAATCATCAAGAAAAGACTAAGAAAGGAGAATAATAATTTTGTTAGTAAGAGTACAAGTGTGGATAGATCACTGGTTTTAGAGATCAGAGGGCCTTGGTTCAAATTCAGACACCATTAATACCTGTGTGACAATGGGCAGAAGGAAAGGGTTGTATTATATCTCTTCCACTTCTAAATATATGATTCTATGTTTATAGGTTATCACATAAAAATCAATTGAAGAGTAAAAGAAATAAGTAGAATCATGAATCAACAAAAGGCACTTAAAGGGATTAAGGTGGAAGGGGAACTTCGAGAATCAGGGAAATGGCAAGAAGAATGAAATTAATGTTCTTTGATCTAGAATCTGTGCTTCCTTATATGCACATGAATTGAAGGGAGCCCAGGTTAACAGGGTGTATGAGGTGTTCAAGAAGGACTAGTAACTCTGGTGTGAGGGCTTCCTAAGCCTTTTTCAGGACTGCTCATCTACCTTTGGTATCCACCTGTCACTTACCTCTCACCTGGGGCTCCAACAAACTATAGCATGTACAGTGGCCACATCCCAGAAAACTATTTCACCAGATTTCCTAAACCAGGTTGAGGGTAACTTAAAGCAGATTGAAGGTAACCTATGGATCTCAGACAAGTCAGTGAGTTAAGGGGGTGTCTACCCCAAGCATGTGAAGACTTCCTCCATCCAAATAGGTAGATGATAAAACTTTGTTCAATGGCCATGAAGAAGGCTGAAGTAGGACTTGTGGAAGCCTTAGAGCTTGGTCAGATATGGAAGACACCAGGTCATCCACTGCATCCTGGACCATCACTAGTCATATTGACTTTTGTCTTGCCACTGGACTTCGATGAATTCTGGAAGAGAGAGTGAGACTGATGACTTTGTGCCACTCTATTTCACTTAAATCCAATTCACCTAGGAGCTAAGCCATTGCCCCATGATGTCATTGGTCCTTTTCGAAAATGAAGGACAAATAACAGCAACATGAATTGCAATATTTTGTAGGAGCTATAATAGTGGGAATTTTTGTGGATGAACAAAAAGGAAAAAAAGAGACAGTGGAGAGTTGGAGATTTACCCACATAAAGTGCATAAACAAATTTAGAAGGGATATCAATTTATCAATATCTTGACAAGACAGGGAGCTACAGAAAAATAGGTTAAAAGACTGAGAGGAAGGACTGAGATGTGGGGAGGAAAAGAAAAAGGCTATTATCATTTAAAGGTAAAGAAAAGGCCGGGGCGGCTAGGTGGCGCAGTGAATAGAGCGCCGGCCCTGGAATCAGAAGGACCTGAGTTCGGAGCCGGCCTCCGACACCTAATCCACACAAACAAACAGATCCAAATGAAAGAAGAGAAGGTAATGTGAAATATCTCATGGGAAAAACCACTGACCTGGAAAATAGATCCAGGAGAGATAATTTAAAAATCATTGGACTACCCGAATGCCATGATCAAAAAAAGAACCTAGAAATCACCCTTCTAGAAATTCTCAAGGAAAATTTCCCTGATGTTTTAGACCCAGAGGGCAAAATAGAGGTTGAAAGAATCCACCAATCACCTCCTGAAAAAGATCCTAAAAAGAAAACTCCCAGGAATATTATAGCCAGGTTCCAGAATCCCCAGATCAAGGAGAAAATACTCCAAGCAGCCAGGAAGAAACAATTCCAATATTGTGGAAACACAATCAGAATAGCCCAGGACCTGGCAGCTTCTACACTGAGAGATCCAAGGGCATGGAATATGGTGTTCCAGGAAGCAAAAAAGCTTGGACTGAACCCAAGGGTCACCTACCCAGCAAAACTGAGTATTTTGTTTCAGGGGAAAATATGGTCATTCAGTGGAATAGAGGACTTTCAAGCATTCTTGAGTAAAAAACCAGCGTTGAATAGAAAATTTGACATCCAGACACAAGAAGCAAGAGATACCTGAGAAGGTAATCAGGGAAAAGAAATCAAAAGGAACTTATTAAAGTTAACCTATTTACATTCCTACATGGAAAAACAACAACTGTTACTGATGAATCTTTTCTCAGTATGAAAATAATGGAAGAAGGGTATATGGTCACATGAATACATATGTGAACGTGTGTATATATGTTTACAGTTATACATAGATAGAGGGCATAGGTTGAATTTGTTGGGAAGGGAGAATACTCAAGGGATGAAATTATGAGGTGAGAGAGGAAAGTAGCAAGAGGACATGGGGAGAGACAGGAAGGGTAAACTATCTCATGTAGAAGAAGCAAGGGGAAGTGGCTGCAGGGGAGGGGAAGAATAGGAAGGCAAAAAGGCAAAACCACACTCTCATTGAATTTTGCTCAGGGAGCGAATGACATACATACTAAATGGGATATCTCAACCTGCAGCAGAATAGGGGGAAGGAGGGTGAGGGGGGTGGTGATGTATTTGAGGGCATTCTGGGGGGAGGGGAGGTTGGAAGTACCCAGTATAGAAGAGGGACAGGATCAAAGTAGGGAATGGAGCAGGTGGGGGGAGGGATGGGTGGGAGGGAATTATAAGCAGCCTTGTACAATATATCTACTATGGTAATATTTTTGCATAGCTATACATGTACAACACATACTGAATTACTTATCTTCCCAGAGGGAATGGATGACAAGGGAGGAAGGGAATGCATTTGAAATTCGAGGTCTTAAAATTAAATGTTTCAAATGTAAAAAAAAAATATAAAAGCAAATTTACTGAAGAAGAGAATTCAGAATGGAGTAAGCAGGGACAGATGAAGAGGTGAAAAAAGTAAAAGAAATCTTCTTAGAAAATGGCAGACATAGAATAATGTTATTTAAATTAAAAGACTGAAAGGCAGAGAAATGGGAGGAAAGGAGAAAAGAAGGAAATAAAATAGGATGGAAGGGAGCAATGGAGGAAAGAATAAAGAAAGGGAGGGAAGGAAGGATTAATAAAGAATATTCAAGTAATTTGGGATTAGGTAGATACTAGATTAGAGTAAGGAGACCCAATACGAATGGACTACCTTCAAAACAGTGTATGCAAAGTTAATTGCTAGAACAAAGTGATGACTAAGTGACAAAGAGGAGATATATATATATATATATATATATATATATATATATATATATCAATGAAAATAAGTGGAGAAAAATAGAAACTTAAAATTGTCAATTTAAATGTGAAAAAGCATCAGAATAGATTAGAAAATGAAAAAGACATCTTGTTTCAAATGAAAAAATATATTTAAAAACTAAAGAAACATGGAAGGGAAAATGAAACGTAACAAAATTTGTCATGCATCATATGATTCCAAAAAAACCTCAAAAGTCAGAATCATGCTATTAAAAATAAAAAGTCACAATATCAAAATAGATTTTAAAGGGGAAACTCTAGGAGGCAGAGCCAAGATTACAGCGTAGAAGGAAATTATGTGAGCTTCCCCCATAGCTACCTCAAATACCTATAAAATATGACTCTAAACAAATTTTAGACCTACAGAACCCACAATGTGACAGAAAGAAACAAATCTCCCACTGAGGGCAGCCCAGCAGGCCTACAGAAAGGGCCCATCATAGCACACTGGGATGGAACCAAGCAAAGTCCCACTTAAGCTGTGTGGTTTGGGGCTCAGGGCAGCCCCAACCAGCAGCTGCCAGAACAGACTTCAGGAGAGTGAATCACAAGCAACTGTGGTAGGTTCCAGAATTATCAACCCATATATGCCAAAGAGCAAGTAATAGGTCAGCTGGAAACTCTGTTGGAAAGAAAGGGCACAGTCTGGGCCCCTGCCCTCATGGTGAGAAGCAGCAGAGACTTGACAGCTGGAACTGCATAACCATGAGGCTGCCTCCAGAGCTCCTGGCCTGCAACTCTTAAGGGGTACTTACCAAGTAATTATCCAAAGAGTAATCACTTTTGCTTTAACCTGTTTGGATCTGGATTGCTGTATTGGGTGGAGGTCCTGGAATGTGTGGCCAGTGGGCCAAAATTTGTGGGGGCTACAGAGAGGGCACACCCCTAATACCACTGGCAGCTGCAAAAACCCCAATGATTTGGGACAAACCTATCTTCTCTGTAAGTAGAGTTCTACCATGGCACAGAGCTCAAAGGTCAAGTTGCCAAGACTGGCAACATGAGAAAGCAGAAGAAGAAAAGCAAGCACAGCAATCAAATCTTAGATTCCTTTTCTGGAGACAAAAAGGATCAAAGCATGGAATGGGAGGAAGACAAGAAAGTCAGAAGACCTGCACCAAAAGCTTCCAAGAAAAATATGAGCTGATTACAGGCCATGGAAGAGCTCATGAAGGATTTTGAAAATCAAATAAGAGAAGTGGAGGAAAAATTAGGAAGAGGAATGAAAATGATGCAAGAAGATCATGAAATGGGAGTCAACAACCTGACTGAAGAAAATAACACATTAAAAAATAGACTAACTGAAATGGCAAAAGAGGCCCAAAAAGCCAATGAGGAGAAGAATGCCTTAAAAAGCCAAATCTGCCATATGGAAAAGAATTTTCAAAAGCTCATCGAAAAGAATAATTCCTTCAGAATTAGACTAGAGGAAATGGAAGCTAATGACTTTATAAGAAATCAAGATACCATTTATTAAACAGATCCAAACAAATGAAAAAATAGAAGGCAATGGGAAATATTTCATTGGAAAAAAACACTGACCTGGAAAATAGATTGAGGAGAGATAATTTAAAAATTATTGGAATACCTGAAAGCCATGATCAGAAAAAGAATGTAGAAATCATCCTTCGAGAAATTCTCAAGGAAAACTGCCCTGAAGTTTTAAAACCAGATGGCCAAAGAGAGGTTGAAAGAATCCACTAATCACCTCCTGTAAAATATCCGAAAAGGAAAACACCTGGGAATATTATAGCCAGGTTCCACATTTTCCAGATCAAGAAGAAAATATTACAAGCAGCCAGGAAAAAAACAATATGAGTAATGTGGAAACACAATCAGGACAGCACAGGATCTGGCAGCTCCTACCCTGAGGGATTAAAGAGCTTGGAATATTTGGAATATATATTTTTGGAATATATTTGGAATATTCTGGAGGTCAAAGCAGCTTGGATTAAAACTAAGAATCACCTATCCAGCAAACTGAGTATCATGTTTCAGGGGAAAATATGGTCATTCTGTGGAATAGAAGACTTTGAAGATTTCTTGATGAAGAAACCAGAATTGAATAGAAAATCTGTCATTCAGATGCAAGAAGCAAGAGAATCCTGGAAGGTGTAGCAGTAAGCACCCCGATATCCCCAGGGTGACTGCCAACACAGGTTCTTAGATCTGCTTTTCAAAAGGAAAGCAACTAAAAATGGGTTAACAAGCTTACTTTAATCAAAAAAACACACATTACCTAGTTCAGGGGAAAAAGGTCAGCACCCCGAACTTCAGAGTTACAGAACTTACAGATCAAACAGACAGGCTTCCAAACTGTCCAACCATTATATCAATACCAAATCACAGTTACCAGAGAGGGAAGCATCAACATCTGGGTTTTCAAAGCCGGGGAGCTCTCAACAACGGCTTCCCAGAGTCTCATCTGGTCAAATCACACAACACTTCTCAAAGTGAGCCCCAAAGCAAAGCCTCTCCTCAGGGTTTATATAGCCTTTTCCTGGCTCAGAGAATGTAACAACCTTCTGGACCCACTGCCCAATCACAAAGTATCAAGTGTGGGCTTTCCTGAAAAATAAGCATCCCACAACAGGCTCCAGGTGCACTTAAGCTAGGGGCAGGGAAGATCTTTAAATTTGCATTTCCATTACAGAAGGTAAACAGGGAAAAGCAATCATAAAGAATTTATCAAAGTTAAGCTATTTATTTACTTACATGAAAATTTAACTCATGAGCCTTTTCTCAGTGTGAGATAGTTGAAGGGAATATAAATGTGTGTGTGTTTGTATATGTGTGTGTATGTATGTATGTATGTATGTATGTATGTATGTATACATGCATATATATGTCTATATAGGAGGGTATATGGGCATATATATATATATATATATATATATGTACATATATACATAGATAGAGGGCACAGGATCAGCTGAATAGGAAGCAATGATGTCTAAAAAATAAAATTAAGAGGTGAGAGAAGAGTATAATGAGAGGAGATAAGGAGAGACAGAATAGGGTAAATTATCTCATATAAAAGGCAAGAAAAAACTTTTAAAATGGAGGGGAAATACAGGAAGGCTAAAGGGAATGGCTCAACCTTACTCTCATTTAATTTGGCTTAAGGAGGGAATAACATACACACTAAATTGGAAATCTTACCCTACAGGAAAGTAGGGGAGAAGGAGTTAAAAGGGGCAATAACAGAATGGAGGTCGTATGTGTGGAAAGGTAGTTAGAAGCACATACTTTTGAAAAGGGAGAGGGTTAAAGTAGAAAATAGAAAAAGTGAGGGGTGGAATAGG
The DNA here is from genome assembly GCA_011680675.1 of Gymnobelideus leadbeateri. Lineage (NCBI taxonomy): Eukaryota > Metazoa > Chordata > Mammalia > Diprotodontia > Petauridae > Gymnobelideus > Gymnobelideus leadbeateri. The sequence goes on from WOXC01002290.1 coordinate 34,218, forward strand.
TTGGAGGGTAATATAGTCAGTCTTTCACAATATATCAGCAATGGAAATGTTTTGTGTAACTACACATGTACAACCTACATTGAATTGCTTATCTTCCCAGTAGGGGTGGATGACAAGGGAAGAAGGAAAAGAATCTGGAAATAAAAGTTGCAAAATCAAATGTTAAAAAATATATTATTATTATCTGTGATTTTTACATGCAACTGGGAAATAAGATATACAGGCACTGGGGTACAGAAATCCAACTTGCCTTACTAGAAAGTCAGAGAGGGTATGGGGAGGATATAAATGAGAGCAGATTGGGGGAAGGAGTATTCAGTAGAATTGCTATTTTGGGGTGGTGGGTAGGGGAAAGACAGGGAGAAAATTTACAACTCAAAACCTTGTGGAAATGAATGTTGAAAACTAAAAATAAACTAAAACAAGGGAAACTAGAATCAGCCAATCAACACATATTTATTAAGTAATTATTATGTGCTAGGCACCATACTAAAGATTGAAATGCTCTTTGGCAGTTAAAGCCCTTAACTTAGAACCCTCTTACTTTTCGAGTCTTCCTATACTTACTGTTCAGAATATATTGTTCAGTCCAGTGACATTAGTTTCCTGACTGTTCTGTGAACAAGTCACCCTATCTCTAGGTTCTACAGCATTTAACCTGGCTGTCCCACATGCCAGGAAGATTCCCTGTTTTCCGCTCTGACTATTGAATTTCAGTGATTCTTTAAGTCCCAACTAAAATCTCATCTTTTTTTCCCCCATAAATAGGCATTTATTGTTTAACTGAAGAACAGTTGGTTATGAATGGGCTGAGGAGGGCCTGAGGAGGGGGTGAAGGGAGGAAACAGGGAGCCCAGAGCCTCTCCCCTGTGTCTGCTTTAGACAGGGTTGATCCTGATTTCTGAGCCCTTGGTCCAGGGCACACAAGGAAGCACTCCATGAGATGAGGTTCCAGGGGTACACCAGGGGTGGCCAGAATTACACATCCAGCCAGAGGTTGGGGCTGGGATTCTCCTTGGATCAGCAGCACTGCTTCCTTTTGGGAACTGAAGCCAAGTGATAAGTTCCATCCCACATATTTCTTATAAAACATTCTTGTACTTATATTCTTTGTGCTAAAGAATCCTTTCATCTCTCTAACTTCTTGTACTTTGCTTCTAGTTTCTTTGAATATGCATCCAACTTGTAGCTGCCTGCTCAAGAGCTGCTACTTTCTCCTCAGTTAAAGTGATCTGATCCAGGTAAGGCCAAAGTGCTGCAGATTTCCAGTTTAAGTCCTTCAGGTTACTACTTATGTTTACTGCAATAGCTTTCATTTCTAGATACTTTGAGCTAGTAAGTTTGTTCATATTTTACAGAAGTTTACAATCTTCATAGGCTGCTGGCAGCTCTCCTGTCAGGTACATGGCCATTTTGGAGAACATGTCCTGTCCCAGTCCCCTGATGTCCACCTTGGAGTGATCCATGGCCTTCTCAGCCATCTTCACCATGGCATCTTCTAGGCCTGGGAAGGGAGGAAGGAGAAAAGATGGAGGAAAGGATGGGGATGGGGGAGGAAATAGAGGAAGGGATTCGAAGGGAAGGGGGGGAAAGAGGTCTGGGAGAAGGGCTAAAATCTCATCTTTTGCCAGAAGTCTTTAACAACCCTTTAATTCTTGAGCCTTCTTTCTGTTCATTATTTCCTTGTTACCTAGAAAATTGCTTGCTTTGTGTATATTTGATTGTATGCTGTCTCCCTAATCAGACTGTAAACTTCTTGAGGGCAGAGACTGTCTTTTTTTTTTTTTTTCATCAATACCAAGTCCCTTTATTGGGATGTAAATGGTGGTAGTTTTTTTGGTACAGATTATGAAAAGGTCAGATAACCAAAATATGCATGCACTGAAAGACAGTAGGAGTGACGCCCACAGTTCCCAGGTGTGAGGGAAGCCAGGTGTGGCTTAGCTCTCCTTGTCACTGTCTCCAAGGGTGTGCTTGTCAAAAAGATATTCCGCCATGCCAGAATCGGGTGCCTCCATCTTGCGCAGGTTGGTTAAGTGACGACCCAGCTGTTTGGTGGACTTGACCTGTTCATCCAGGTAGTGGGTTCCGATGAAATCATATAAGTGGGGGTCATTCTTGTCAGTTGCCAGCTTGTGCAATTCCAGTAAAGACTGATTGACATTTTTTTCGAAGTGCAGAGCACACTGCATTTCGTTAAGCCCACTCTCCCAGTCTTCGAAGTTGGCTTTCTTGATGTCCTGCAGGAAGATACGGCCGCCGGGCTGGTTCTGCAGCTTCATCAGCTTTTCTGCGTGCTCTCGCTCGGCCTGTGACTGGTGAAGGAAGTCCTTGTCGAAGTTCTTGAGCGCCTCGTCCCGGGGGATAAACTATAGAGCATGTGAAGCAGGAATATGTAAAAAGATTGGAAACCTAAGAAAAGATCAGGTTGTAGAGACCCTCAGTCAAGGGAGTTAGTTATTATGGTCAGACATGAACTTTAGGAAAATCACTATGGTACATGTCTGAAGAAAGCATTTGCATGGGAAAGATTTGAGGAAGAGACATAACTTAAGTGGTTATTGCAACAGTTCAGGCAAGAGGTGATGAAGATCTGAACTAAGCTGCTGGCAATGTGAACGGAGTCTACAATCTTACCACCCTGAATGTACCCCATCTCTTCTGGTCTCAGAAGACAAGCAGAGTAAGGTCTAATTAGCATTTTGATGAGACAGACCAAGAATACCAGGTACTGTAGGCTTACAAACATTTAGGGAAGCTAGATGGTGCTGTGGACAGAATACTGGCCCTGGGGTCAGAGAGACATATCTTTGGGAGTTCAAATCTGTCCTCAAACACTTGCTAGCTATGTGACCCTGGGCAAGCCATTTCACTCCATTGGCCTCAGTTTCTTCATCTGTAAAACTGATCTGTAGAAGGAAATGGCAAACCATTTTATTATTTTTTTCCAAGAAAACCCCAAATGGGATTATGAAAATTAAGATAGGACTGAAATGAGTGAACAACAACAAAAATATTAACGGAAAGAAAGGGACACAATGTAAACATGTTCTAAAGGAAGTCAGTAGGCAGAGGAGAAGAAGTAGGGTATTCAGTGAAGGGACAGGTACATGGAGGAACAGCCAGAAAAAAGGTCCAAATGTCTTTAATGGTTTTACCTGTTTGACCACTCCTCTTTTCCCTTTAATAGATCTTCAACCATCTCATGACAAATAACTGTTATATCCCCACAGTCTATTCTGTGTTCTCTTTTCTCTCTGTCCTCTTTGTCCTCTCTGGGCTGATGATCTCACCAGGTCCCTTGGGCGCAATCTCATCTCCATGTATATGATCCGAAGGTCAATATATACAGCCCCAGTGTCATTCCTGACATCTAGACCATCATTATATTTTTTTGTTCTTTTTGGAGAGGCAATTGAACTTAAGTGACTTGCCCAAAGTCACATGACTAGTTGGGTTAAGTGTCTGAGGCTGGATTTTAACTCGGGTCCTCCTGACTCCAGGGCCAGTGCTCTATTCACTGTGCCATCTAGCTGCCACAGGGCCATGGAACCAGATGCCCCCTTAAACATAATATGTTCTAAAGAACTCATTATTTTTCCCTTAGAGAGTACCCCCTCCCTCTTCTGAACTTCCCTATCTCTTCAAGAGTCATTGACAGCCTTCTAGTCAGTCATATTTGAATTGTACCTCCATCTCCTTCCCTCCTACCTGGATACTCGACTTCTCTTCTGCCTACTGACTTCTTTGGCTTCTTTTAAGTCCCAACTAAAATACTCCCTTTTTGTAATAGTAATGTAATTTTGAATTTGAAAATCCCCTTGTGTTGGCAAAAGTAGCAGGTACTTAGCACTTAGAAACTGATCAAGCCTCTGTTGGGGAAATAGAAGGTGTGAACTCCTGTCCCCTGTTACTGATCTAACAAGAAGAGGTTGGCTGAAACAGGAAGCTAATGCTGTGTTTATATAAGGAAAAGCGCCAGAGAGGCACAGTCAGAATTTCTTAAGACCAGGATCTAGTGGCAGAGTAACTACAGAAGAATGGAGAACTGAACCAGAATTTCCTGAGAACTGGTGGTGGTGGAGCTTCTTCTGAACAGGATCCCAGGAGCCTGGGGCCAGGATCCCAGAGCCCAAACCCAGGAGCCAGGAGCCAGGAGCCCAAGAGCCAAGAGCCAGGAGCCCAGGTGACTGAGGAAGCATGACTGGGATGTTGAGACTTTGTTTGTTGTGGCTTGGTTGAGCCTTGAATTCCCTGGAGCAGAAATGGTGAAGGATCTGATGTGGACCAGACCCTTTGCATTTCAGTGTGGAGCAGGACCTACCCAGAGAGCTGGACAAGGAACTGGGAGCTGTCTGCCAGTGAACCCAGGTGATAGTCTGGTGAATCCAGGTAGAATCTACAACCATGAAGGGGATCCAGGGAATACGAGAACAAGCCCCAAGTCAAGATGCAAAGACCTCTCCCTGGGTACTGAGTAAAGACAAAATTATAGTTTACTAGAGACCTAAGGGGTGGAGGGTTTTGTGTATGATACTTAGTAACTGATTGATGAACAAGTGACTGATTGATTTAACTTAAGAGTGACTATTTCACTTTGAGACTATGTTGTGAATATTTTATTGTGACTATTATATGATTGTTACTGATAAGTGACTGATTGAGTTAACTCAGTTGCCCTATGAGTGGAAGACTTTGACTATTGTACTTTGAAACTATGTTGTGAATATTATACTGTGATTTTTTGTGATAAGTTGTAATATTGTGAATGCTGTACCTTGATTTCCTGTGAAAGTTTTGCTTTGATTTGTTATGGAATAAATAGGGATCACTATACTGTGTAATCAGAAGCTGTTCACAGTAGCATTCTTCTGGAAAGCTACTTGTGCATGCCTTTACACTTTTACTGGAGACCTTACCCAACTTTTCTTAATACTAGTGCATTATTTCTGTTAATTATTTCCTATTTCTACTGTATATACCTTGATTTGTATCTGTTTTCATGTTGTCTCTTCTATCAGACTGTAAGCTCCTTGAGGGCAGGGACTGATCTCATTGTTGGACTCATCCTGGGCCTCTTCACTCTTTTCCACCCTCTATATCCTGTCATTTGCTATAATTTGTTTTCTTTTTCCTTTAGAACATGTTTAAATTGTGTCCCTTTCTTTCCATTCACATTTTTTGTTGTTTATTTTTCCTCCTTATTAATTTTCTTTTCTGGTATCTTTTTTCCTTAGCTCTATAAATTATTATTTTTTGGTAACTTAATTGGCATGACACTGAATAAGTAAATTAATTTTGGCAGTATTATCATTTTTATATTGACTTAGACTACCCATGAACATTAATATTTCTCTAATTGTTTAGAACCATTGTGTGAAAGAAAGAGCAGGAGGACTGGATTAAAAGTACACATAGAAGGATTAACCTTAGCATGACAAAGGCTACTTTTTCATAAGAAGTTATTACTTCACTGCCTTAGGGTTCTATGGGTAATTTTGATAGGCTGTGATATATTCATGGTATACATTATGAACTATACTTCAGCTAATATCAAACAGCCATATTTAATTCACTTTTAGAAAGAGTGTGGCAGTGGTATAGTTGATGCAAAAAAATAAAAATAAAAAGAGATATCGAGAAGAAGAAAGTTTCAAAATTCTCTGACACACTCTCTGACTAGTACATACAAACATTAGGGAAAAGGAGGTACAAGCTTAGAAAACACACTGACAAAGGGGCAACTTTTGAATTCCTCTTCTGCAGTACCTCCTTGGTATGATAGGTAGATAGATAGATAGATAGATAGATAGATAGATAGATAGATAGATAGAGCTATAGAGCTTTATCTCTATATATGGAGAAAGAGCTCTACATGTCTATATAGATAGAGACATAGAAAGAGATAGAGACAGAGATAGACAGACATAGGTATAGATTTTTTTCCCTGTGCTCCTCCTAGACCCTTAAATTTGTCCTTATTATATTTAATCTGACCTTACCCCTCAATGAAAAAAAATGCCACCAGTTGTATCTGTCCCAAGGACATTACTTAGGATGCTGATGAAAAAGTCCAAATCTTCCAACTTTTGAGTTCTCAAGGTCCTCATAATGTCAAGGAGGTGGGTGGATACAGAGGTTAAAGTTCATTTCTCCCTATCAAGTGATTTCTTCTCAATATTTTGTTTGAAAGGTTTTGACCTGGCTCAATACTCACTGAAACCCCAGGTTCCAAATTAGTTTACCGTTTTATAGATATATAATCCATGGAGTATAACCAAGTTTCATCAATCAACCTGTGCATATATCCTATCTAAGTGTGTATATAATCCCAGTTTATTTAATGATTTTTCAAGAACATTTAAATTTCTCATGGGCTGTTTTTTGTCCTTAGTCTAAAGTCTATGATTGATTGATTCAATTGAGAAGTATTCTTGCCTTATTAATCAGGGTGTAGTATCTTAAAAATTATTTTAAGTGGGACAAAGAGGTAGTCCATTCCTTAACTCAGTTTACCCTAATCTTTACAGTACTTTATAGTAGAGAGAGAGAGAGAGAGAGAGAGAGAGAGAGAGAGAGAGAGAGAGAGAGAGAGATTTGGAATAATTGCCACATTTAGAGGTATAGAAAAGCAATTCTTTCACAGAAATAGGTCTAAACAATTAGAGAAATATTAATGTTATTTGTAGGCTGAGCCAATATAAAAATGATAATACTACCAAAGTTAATTTATTTATTCAGTGTCATAACAACTAAGAATTCATTTCTAGAGCTAGGGAAAAAAAATTGATATGGAGTAAAAAATGGTTAAGACTATTAAGAGAATCAATGGAAAAAACAAGTGAAGGTAAGTGGCCCAGAAGTACCAAATTTCAAACCATACTACAAATAGTAATCATCAAAACAATCTTGGTACTGGATAAGAAACAGAATGGTCAATCAATGGAATTGATTAGTGTAACATCAACACAATATTCACAGCACCAATGGTGACCATGAATATGTGGGTACAGTTCTCAATCACAAAATATAAAAGACTCTCCATATAGAAGAAAGAAGCAAAACATTTATGCAGACACCAGAAAGCCAAGTCCTACCACTAGGAAAAAGAATCCATTATAGCAACAAAAAAGTTAATACACAATAGCACAGCAGGGAGCCATACCATTCTTTAGCCTTCCCACAAACAAATATTCACAAGCCTAGCTATCTCCTTGGGTGTGTCCTCTCTCTCCCACTATCTAATTGCTCTGACTCCCAGCTTCCTGTGGGCTCTGCCCTACCCTTTAGCAAATTCCTCCCACCACAGACTCCCTGTGATTACTTTCAGACTGTTAGGGTTCAGGGAGGATCTTCAAATTACCATTACCATTACAATTAAGTAGGGAAATAAATATCAACAGTTATCTAATGTCTGATAAGCCCAAAGATCCAAGTTATTGATATAAGAACTATTTGACAAAAACTTTTTGGGAAAACAGGAAAGCAGTCTGAGAGAATGTACACACCTGACCAACATCTCAAACTTTGTACCAAAATAAGGTTAGAATGGTTTTATGATTTAGACAAAAAGAGTGATACAAACAAATTTCTAAGGGAAAAAATGACTTGTCAAATCTATGTATAAGGCTCTTGACCCAATAAGTGATGTAGAGAATCATAGGAGTTAAAATAGATAGTGTAGATTCTAACAAATTAAGAAGGGTTTTGCACAAATAAAACCAATGAGGCTAAAGTTAACAGAAAAACTGGCAGCTGAAAAACAAGAAACAAAAAACAAACCAAAAACATTTCACTGGTAAAGGTCTCATTTCTCACATAATAGGGAAATGAGTCAAACTTATAAAAATAGGAGCCAATCCCCAATTTATATATGGTTAAAGTATATGAACAGGCAGTTTTCAAAAGAAGAAATGGAAACTATCAATAGTTATTTGAAAACATGCTCTAAATCAGTAACAATTAGCTAAATGCACATTAGAACAACTCTGAGGTACCACCTCACACCCATAGATTGACTAACATGACAGAAAAGGAAAATGAAAAATACTGGAGGGGATGCTGAAAAATAGGCACATTAATGCACTATTGGGAAGCTATGAACTGACATAACCATTTTTGACAAAGACTTGGAACTATGGGGGCAGGTAGGTGGCACAGTGAGTAAGAGTGCTGGCCCTGGAGTTGGGAGGACCCAGGATCGGGCTCCAATCTCAGACTTAACACCCACACAAATAACTAGCCATGTAACCTTGAGCAAGTTACTTAACCCCAATTGCTTAAAAAACAAATGAAACAAAATAAAACAAAACAAAAAGAACTTGGAACTATGTCCAAAGTGCTATATATGCTTGACCTGGCAATACTAATGCAAAGTCTGCACCATCAAAGAAATAAAATAAAAAGGACAAGGACCCATATGTACAAAAAACATTGATAGTGGTTTATGTTTTTGGTGACAGAATTAGAAACTGAGGATATGCTCATCAATTATGCAATGGCTAAACAAGTTGTGATATATATTGTGTTAAAAAAATAACAAAAAGAAAAACCTGGGAAGACTAGAAAGTGAAGTGAGTAGAACTAGGAAAATATTGTACATAGTAGCAGTAATATTGTAATAACAATAAGCAGTAGAAGACAGCTATTCTGACCAACCATACTCATGATGAAAAATATACTCTATCTTTAGAGAGAACTGATAAAGTCTGAGTACCAATTGAAGCCTATGGCCTTTCACTCTATTTTTCTCTTGTAATAGCTAATGGGGAAACATTTTGCATGACTTCATATGTATATTATATATCTTATTTCTTGCCTTCTCAATGAGTAGAAGAGGGGTAGCAGTGAGGGAGAGAATTCAGAATTGAAAATATAACTTAAAAAAGTAAAAAAAAAGAAATTCAATTAGTAGAGAATAGAAAATAGAATTATATTCTTTATTTTTTGTCTTTTTGGAGTGGGGGAAGGCAGGGCAGTTGGGGTTAACTGACTTGACCAAGGTCACACAGCTGTTAAGTGTTAAGTGTCTGATGCTGGATTTGAAGTCAGGTCCTCCTGACTCCAGGGCCCATGCTCTATTCACTATGCCACCTAGCTGCTCTAAATTATCTTCTTTCAGGGAAGAGTCACATGAGATTAGATAACATGAATTTGCAATGGACCTAGTTCCCATGGTTATGTGACTTTCTGCATCTCTGTTTATAAGTACATGAGTCCGAATGAAGAGAATGATCCTGGGGTTTGGATTTGGAAAATTGTTATTGGTAATAGGATAAGAAAACAAAATATTTGAGAGTAGGTGATTAGGGAAAGGTTGAGATTTTGAAGGGAGTGGAGTACACCTAGAGCATTTTCAATGGGTGAGAAATTACTGAGGACTGGAGGGATTAGAGGACATGTGAACAACAAGAATTCGATTGAGTGGAGTAATGCATAAGGAGATGTAGGATGATAAAAGGTTTTGATTAGATAAGGGAATTTCAGAATTATTGATCTTGAAATTGTTATAATTGTGGGTGATTTTGAGGTCAAGATCCCTATTTGTAAATGAGGTAGAATGGAGGAGAAAGTTAGCATATCTGAAAGACTATCAACATGTATGTTGAAGTCCCTAGATAGGTATGGGAGATAGACAGAGGCAGGCATAGAGCTTAGGAGAAAAGAGAAATGATCTCCTGGGTTTGGCAGATAACATTCACGAGCTTATGTATTAAGTGATATATTCAGATAGTAAGGAGATAGACTATGAGTAATAGTAGTGGAAAGAGAATCTGAAAGCAGTAATGTATCACAACCCAACCTTAACCTCCACTTCCAGGACTAGTCAGTTTGTCCCAATGCTTAAAGGTATGAGAGACAATGAAAAATATCAGTAATAAATATATATTTGATGGCATGGCATAGCATCCATATACAAAAAGGAAAAATTAAGTAGTTTACCCAAAAATAACATGAATAACAACATAAAAATTGTAGGAGACTTTAATGTTCCTCTCAGACCCAGACAAATACAAGAGAAAGTTAAACAAATGAAAGGAAATATAAAACTTAACAAGAATTAACATACTTAGAGCTAAATTATTTCTTATATCATATACATATATTCCAGCACTAAAGGATATTTTTACCCCCAGAAAAAGGTAGACCATGGGTTAGGGTACATAGAAATTAAAAATATTGAAAAAAAAATGAAATGCTAATATATATGTGTCTATATCTATGTATCTATGCATGTATCTATCTATCTATCTATCTATCTATCTACAGGTATATAAATGACCTATAATAAAGTGAGTGATGTCTAATTGAACTTGTATTTTTGTAAGGTATTTGAGAGATCTAGTTAATGGAAAGATATTCCTTTATATTCAACTGAACTAAGCAGAGAGATGAGGAAATATACATAGATCATATAGAGTGTCTGTAGGTGGGGGGGTAGCTAAGGGTGAACAACATGGTATAGCTGTGATATAGTCCTAGGTCTTTCTCCAAACTTGTGTCATCATTTTTGTGAGTTGAATGTTCATGGGTGTCTGCATCTCTCAGAGGTCATGACTTGTGCCTCTCTAGATTCATATACAGCATTGCCAGAAACAAAAGAAACAATTAAGAAATGTATTGTTAAAGCCTGGAGTTGCCTATTGGAATTATGTACCAGCTGAAGTCATTTTCCCACTCCCCCACCCCAAAACCTCCCTACTCCTGCTCTTAGAGAAGAGTTCTGTAAGCCTGATATTACATACATTACAAGTTTCAAATATATCATGATCCTGGAAAGCAGGTTGATATCACTGTCACATGACATATTTGGAAACTAAAGCAACAAATAAATCATAAGAATCACCCAAAACCACATCTTGAATAAATCTTGGGGAAATTAAAGAGAAAAAACAAAGCAAATATCAGTCAAGGTTCTTGGTGCTTTTCAAGATGTGTGTGTGTGTGTGTGTGTGTGTGTGTGTGTGTGTGTGTGTGTGTGTGTTTGTTTAGGGGGTGCTTCCCTGGAGATGGGTTTAAATGAATGATAATAATGTGTCTGTGGTGATTGCTAAGAACAAAATTCTCAAGTTGATGGACAAAAATAGACTGTTATTATGTAAGATTAATGCATAGTAAAGGTTTTCAATTAGGATCTGGTTTCCAAATGCAAACTTATCTAAAATCAAACTGCTCTGGGAAAACAGAGCTGCTAATTTTTTTTAAATGATTATACTTCATTTTCTTAGTGAATCTGAATCTCTGATCATTGTTAGATACCATGTAGACATTAACAGCATGTGACAGTCACAGATCAAAATATGTTTTTTCCCTTTCTGTCACAAGAAAAAAAATGCTACCTATGACAATCACAATAATAATATTGCATAAGGATTGAATTTATTTTTTAAAAAACAAAACATTTACCAAATTTTATAAATTTTCAGGTAGGAGAAATTGTTTTAATTTGAGGCTGAATGACATTTATTAAGAGAATATAGTAGAAACAAAAGTTCATCATATTTTTCTATGTCTTAATGCAACATTATCTTATTTGATTTTCCCAACAGAAATGGGAAACACTGAACTATACGTAGGGATGCCTGGAGGCCATATATATGAATATTATCTATGTTTTATTGTATTTTAATTTATTAATTAAGAGTTTTACAGTTACATTTTATTTTGACACAGGACATGTTTTCGAGTATTGTAGGGCTGCATGCAGCCTATAGGCCACATGTTAGCTACCTCTTCTATAAATAGGAATGATTGCATTAGCCCTGGCTTGCAGATGAGGAAACCAAGATTCAGACAAGTTAAGAGACTTGCCCATGGTCACCCAGCTCTTTTCTGACACTAGGGAAAAAACTAAACAAAACCACAAAAATAAAGTCACCAATCTTTCCTGAGTCAGGGTCCAGTGGTCCTATAACTCTACCACATGCTTTTTTTTTTTTTTTGAAGTCGAAATTGTAAAGTTTATTGTTACGCTGTAGAGAACAGCGGGCTAGATTCTTTTTTTTTTTATCTTTTTTTTTTAAACAAATACTTTATTAACTTCTGTTTTACATCATTCATTTCCACCAGATTTTGAGTTACAATCATTTTCCCCCCATTATTCCCCTACCCAACCTCCCAGAATAGCAGTCCCACAAGATATCGCTTCCTCCAATCTGCTCTCTCCCATACCTTCTCCCATACCCCCATCGACTTTTCCATTAGAGGAAGATAAATCTTTGTGTCCCAATGCCTGCACATCTTATCTCCCAATTATAGGCAAAAGAGTATTAATAATAGTATTTATATATATATATATATTTGAAACATTTAATGTTATGACCTTGAATTTCAGATCCATTTCCTTCCTCCCTTGTCACCCATTCCTTCTTGGGAGATAAGTAATTCAGTATATGTTGTACATGTCTAGCTATGCAAAACATTATCATGGTAGATATATTGTACAAGGCTCCTTATAATTCCCTCCCACTCATCCCACCCCCCACCTGGTCCATTCCCTACATGATCCCGTCCCTCTTCTATAGTGGGTACTTCCAACCTCCCCTCACCCAAGGATGCCCTCCCATCCATCATCCCTCCTCTCATCCCCCTTCCCCCTATCCTGCTGCAGGTTGAGATATCCCATTTAGTATGTATGTCATTTTCTCCCTGAACCAAATTCAATGTGAATGTGGTTTTGCCTTTTTAGCCTTCCTTATTCTCCCCTCCTTTGCACCCACTTCCCCTACATGAGATAGTTTACCCTACCATGTCTCTCCCCATCTCCTCTTGCCACTTTCCTCTCTCACCTCATAAGTTCATCCCTTGAGTACTCTCCCTTCCCAACAAAATCAACCTATGCCCTCTATCCATATATAACTGTAACCATATACACACACATTCACATATGTATTCATATGACCACACCCCTTCTTCCATTATTTTCATAGTGAGAAAGATATCATCAGTCACAGATATTGCTTTTCCATATAGGAATGTAAATAGTTCAACTTTGATAAGTTCCTTTTGATTTCTTTTCCCTAATTACCTTCTCAGGCATCTCTTACTTCTTGCGTCTGGATGTCAAATTTTCTGTTCAACTCTGGTTTTTTCCTCAAGAATGCTTGAAAGTCCTCTATTCCACTGAATGACCATATTTTCCCCTGAAACAAAATACTCGGTTTTGCTGGGTAGGTGACCCTTGGGTTCAGTCCCAGTTCTTTTGCCCTCTGGAATATCATATTCCATGCCCTTCAGTCCCTCAGTGTAGAAGCTGCCAGGTCCTGGGCTATTCTGATTGTGTTTCCACAATATTGAAATTGTTTCTTCCTGGCTGCTTGTAGTATTTTCTCCTTGATCTGGGGATTCTGGAACCTGGCTATAATATTCCTGGGAGTTTTCTTTTTGGGATCTTTTTCAGGAGGTGATCTGTGGATTCTTTCAACCTCTATTTTGCCCTCTGGATCTAAAACATCAGGGCAGTTTTCCTTGAGAATTTCTTGAAGGGTGATTTCTAGGTTCTTTCCTTGATCATGGCTTTCAGGTAGTCCAATAATTTTTAAATTGTCTCTCCTGGATCTATTCTGCAGGTCAGTGGTTTTTCCCATGAGATATTTCACATTGCCTTCTAATCTTTCATTTGTTTGGATCTGCTTGACAGCATCTTGATTTCTCATAAAGTCATTAGCTTCCATTTGCTCCAGTCTAACTCTGAAGGAATGAATCTCCTCAGTGAGCTTTTGAGATTCTTTTTCCATCTGGCAAATTTGACTTTTTAAGGCATTCTTCTCCTCATTGCCCTTTTGGGTCTCCTTTGCCATTTGAGTCAGTCTATTTTTTAAGGTGTTCTTTTCCTCAGTCAGGCTGTTAACCCTCATTTCATACTTTTCCTGCATCCTTCTCATTTCTCTTTCCAATTTTTCCTCCACTTCTCTTGTTTGATTTTTAAAGTCCTTCTTAAGGTCCTCTATGGCCTGCAACCCGCTCATGTTTTCCCCTGGGGCTTTTGGAGCAGGACTTCTGACCTCACAGTCCTTTTCCCGCTCTATGCCCACAAAATAGGAGTCTAGGGTTGCATTTTTCTGTTTCCTTTGCCTTGGCATGTTGCCACTTAATTACTTGACTTTTGGGCTTGTTGCCACACTATGGCTTTAAGGCCAGATAGAGGAATTTTCGTCCCGAACGTGTGGGGGGCAACTTCCGTTTCTGGCAAGCTGTAAACCCACCCACAACTTCCACCCTAGATCACAATCCAGATCCAGGGAGGTTAAAGCAAGAGCGATTATCCCCCAAGACTGATCGCTGGATCTCCCCACGATTTGTAGGCTGGGAGCCGGAAATGCCTCCGAAAACTACACAGTGGCTTGTCTCCTCAGCAGCTTCTAGCCCCCAGGGGAGGGAGCTGACGCATTCCCCAAATACAGGTCCCAAAGTCCATAGGACACTAACCTCTTACTTTGTTCTAGGCAAGTCTATGTTGATAATTCTGGAGTCTCCACAGTTCCTGGTGTTCTGGGGTTCCTCCAGCCGGCTGCTGGCCCTGCCGCCCTGGGGCTAAAACCTCGGCTCACGTGGACCTGGGCTCGGCTCGGCTCCTGAGCTCTGCGCGCTGCCGGCTCCCAGACTGCTGCGCTGGTCCTTCCTGCAGGGTGCTGGGCTGTCCTCAGCGGGAGGTTAGCTTCTCTGTGTCGTTCTGTGGGTGCTGGGGCTCCAGAAGATTTTCAGAGTACTTTTTTACATAGTTTGTGGAGAATCTGGGGGCAGAGAGGCTTGGGCGAGCTGTTTCTATTCCGCCATCTTGGCTCCGCCCCGGGCTAGATTCTTATGGAACCTGCCTACCACATGCTTTTTACATCCACTTACTCAATCCCACCTAATGCTACCCTTAGCTTTTGGTATGATAAGCTTCTCAACTGCCTAAATTTGTCATCTTTTAATTTCAGGTAGCTAAGTGGTATAGTAGATTGAGTACTGGCCATGGAGTCAGTAAGACTTGAGGTAAAATTTGGCCTCTGATACAAGCTGTGTGTCCATGGCAAATCATTACATTTGTGTCTGCCTCAGCTTCTTCAAGTATAAAATAGGTATCATAATAACACCTACCTCACAGAGTTGTTGTCAAAATCAAATAAGATAGTATTTGTAAAGTGATTAGCATATAGTAGGTGCTTAATAAATGCTTGCTCCCTTCACTTTATCTGCTTTGAATGAGGACAGCATATTTTATAGGTTGAGTTAAATAATTAGATCTGTTTTTCCTCATTTGTAAAATGAGAGTGTTGGATAAGACCACTAAAATACTGGAATGTATCTACATTAGACAGTAGGTTCTAAGAATTACTATAACTTGTTTATATATTTCTATTAATAACTCCATCAAAATCCCTAGGGCTCACTACCACCCCTTTTCTATCTGATTTAGTATTGAATGCTAAGTAAATAGCAAATACAGTAATTAATCCTTCTGATTTTTTTTCCTCAATAATAAAAGTCAAAAACAACAGGGAATGATTTTTAGTAAATCTCTTAACTAAAATGCATGGTAGCATTCCACCTATCATTTTTCATGAGGGATCTTAAGCTCTGGGACTAGTCAGATCCTGCCCAAATTATTTAATTGTATCTCAGGGCCTTGGTGCATTAAAAGTTAAAAGAGGGAAGTGGAGATGCATCATAAAGTTTGTATTTTAAGGAAATATCTAGCTCTGACTAAACCAAGGGAGTTGGGATTCAATTACCACTTGGGCATATAATTTGAATAAATGAGAATACAAGAATAATGGAAGCTGATATATTCAGAATGGTAGAATGAATCTGATAGAGGGTGAGTGAATTTCAATAATAAGAAATAGAGGAGGATGGGAAGCAACCACACTGAATATTTGGGGGAAGAGAGATCACTTGCAAAAAGCTTCCCTCAAACTATAAATATTGGCTTGTGACATGGAGAAGAGGTAGATCGTAATAAATAGTAACACTTAAGCTACAAATGTGATGACGACAGGCTCCTGTTTAATGAAAAAAGGCATGAAGTTGAACAAGACCAGAAAAAAAATGAGAAAGGTGCGGCTAGGTGGCACAGTGAGTAAGAGCTCCGGCCTCGGAGTTGGGATAACCCGAATAGAATCGGCCTCAGAAAATGAGCACTCACACATAAATAATGACTAGACATGTAATCTTGAGCAAGTTAACCCCAATTGCTTTAAAAAAAAAATGAGGAGGAAAATTCATCATTGAAAGGAAACAATTATTAGCATTTTGCACAGTATAAGCATTCAGTGACTAACATCTTAAACAACAATCTGTTTTTGATATGACATGCTTTAGTTCATAGAACACTGCACTTAGAGTCAACAGAGCCTGAATTCAAATCCTGCCCTTAATATTTCTCTAATTCTGAGTAAGTCACTAAATCTTCCTATACCATAAGCCTTGAAAGTTATAGGCAAGTTATTATCTGCCTTGGAGAGGGAGTTCTCACATAGAAGAGATCACATATTTTTTTTTTTAATGTATTTGAGATGGTATTTCAGCCAAGAAAAATCTTGGTTAAAATGCTACTTCTGGCTTTCCATATGGCGTTGTTCTCGGTTTCCGTCTTAACTTTAAAGGGAAACTTCCACCATGTCCGGAGCCCTGGATGTCCTGCAGTTGAAGGAGGAAGATGTCCTCAAGTTCCTGGCTGCAGGAACCCATCTGGGCGGCACCAATCTGTACTTCCAGATGGAACAGTATATTTACAAGAGAAAGAGTGACGGCATCTATATCATTAATTTGAAGAGAATTTGGGAAAACTTCTGCTGGCAGCTCGTGCCATTGTTGCTATTGAAACCCCAGCCGATGTTAGTGTCATCTCATCCAGGAACACTGGCCAGAGAACCGTTCTGAAATTTGCTGCTGCCACTTGCGCCACACTGATTGCTGGACATTTCACACCGGGCACCTTCACCAACCAAATCCAAGCAGCTTTCAGGGAGCCTCGACTCTTGGTGGTCACCGATCCTCAGGTAGACACCAGCCTCTGACTGAAGCATCTTTTGATAACCTCCCGACCATTGCCCTGTGCAACACAGACTCCCCACTTCGCTATGTGGACATTGCCATTCCATGTAACAACAAGGGAGCTCACTCTGTGCATCTTATGTGGTGGATGCTGGCCCGTGAAGTCCTGCGGATGCGTGGTACCATCTCCCGGGAACACCCATGGGAAGTTATGCCTGATCTTTACTTCTACAGGGATCGGGAGGAGATTGAAAAGGAATAGCAGGCCGCAGGTGAGAAGGCAGTTACAAAGGAGGAGTTTCAGGGTGAATGGACTGCACCTGCCCCAGAATTCACTGCTACTCAACCAGAGGTGGCTGATTGGTCTGAGGGAGTACAGGTGCCATCTGTTCCCATTCAGCAGTTCCCCACCAAAGATTGGAGTGCTCAGCCGGCTACTGAGGACTGGTCTGCAGCTCCTACTGCTCAGGCCACTGAGTGGGTAAGAACTACTACAGAGTGGTCTTAAAACCCAGATGCTCTAATAGTGTTGTAAAAATGCTGATTAAAATAAACATTGGTTTCTTAAAAAAAAATGCTACTTCTGAAATCTGTTAATGTAATATATAACCCAAACATTCTGGGCTTACACAGACCAGGTCTGATCATGGGGTTCTGTTTCCTAAAAGGGTTGATATCTCTTTCTTTGCCTTCATTCCTTCACCAGAAGTCACCACCCACTCTGGGGGTATATTAAAAAAATTTGCCACAGAAAAATTCCACATACCCCCAAAATGGGTAACAGTGTCTCCATATCTAATTATATGCAAATTTAGGTGTGGATATCCAGTCTTTTTTTCTCCAGGGGCGGGGAGGGGAAGGGAGGGGAGAAAAATGTTTATATATACACAAGATTTGTCAAAATGCTTACAGAAGTGTGTAAACATGAAGTACACAAATAGCCCTTCAGATTCCCTAGAAAATCATTGAAATTGAGGATACAATAGCAGCAACTCCCTGACTTTTCAATGGAATCCCTCACTCTCATAAGTATACACA
Source organism: Gymnobelideus leadbeateri (assembly GCA_011680675.1). Classification (NCBI taxonomy): domain Eukaryota; kingdom Metazoa; phylum Chordata; class Mammalia; order Diprotodontia; family Petauridae; genus Gymnobelideus; species Gymnobelideus leadbeateri. The sequence goes on from WOXC01002290.1 coordinate 52,236, forward strand.
GTACCTTAAATATTCATAGTGCCACCCTGTGGTTTAGATGCCCCACAGAAGGTAAATAGGAGCAACTGACTGCTGAATAAACAGTCCTTCCCCCAATGAACTTTGGAGTAACTCACAGGATTTTGTCTCCAAGTAAATGACTACATAGGAACTATGTAAGTGTTAAGAATTAATATTCTTTCTCCAAGGAATACACAGCATCAGGAAATTCCCTCTATATACCAAGGGCTCTTAACTTTGTGTGTGTGTGTGCGCGTGTGTGTGTGTGTGTGTGTGTGTGTGTGTGTGTGTGTGTGTGTGACTCCTTTAGCAGTGTGGTGAAGCCTATTGAGCTATTTTTTGAATAATATAAAATGTCTAAATACCCCGGTCTAGAAGGGAAATAAATTCAATTGAAATAATAACATGTATTATTTTTCTTCCAAGTTCATGCTGTCCTAGACTATTCCTATGGATGCCTCTTTTATCCCGTCTGTTGCCAAGGTCTGTCAATTCATCTTTGCAATATTTCCCAAACACGCCCGCTTCTCTTTCCTCACACTGTCATCAACATGGTGCAGACCTTCATCTCCTCTTACAATGAAGTTTTGCAATCATTGGTCTAGTTGTCAAGTCACACTCTATACCCCAGCATACTTATATTTAATTGCCAAAGGGATTTTTTTAAAGGGTCCAAACATGTCACTTCCCTATTAAGTAAACTCCTGTTGCTCTCTATTAACTTCAGTATTAAATACAAAATACTTCGATTAGCTTCTAAAACCCTTCATAACCTAGCCCCAACACCACCCCATCCCCATATAGTTTTTCTTTTCTTTTTTCTTTTTTGGAAGGGAGAAGACAGGTCAATTGAGGTTAAGTGACTTGCCCAAGGTCATGTAGCTAGTAACTGTTGTATCTGAGATCAGATATGAACTCAGTTCCTCCTGACTCCAGGGCTGGTACTCTATTCACTGAGCCATCTAGCCACCCCCCCCATATACTTTTCACTACAATAACACTCTCCTCCTTGCTTTTTTTTGAATGAGATACTATCTCTCAGCTCTGGGAATTTTCTCTGACTGTCTCCCATGCATGAAATTCTCTCCCTCCTTGTTTCCAACTCCTGGTGCATAATGAGCACTATAAAATATAATTTTTGTTATTATTAGTCGTAGTATCATCAACAGGAGTATGAATAAAATGTCTTTTCCACTCAAGTTACTTCCGGAGTTAACTGGATTTCTTTTCTGCCCCCCTTTTTTTACTCTACCCTGTGCAATATTTCCACTCCCTTACTTTAATAGACTATAAGCTCTTTGAGGGCAGAAATCATATCCAATTTCTTTTTGTATCCCTAATACTTCCACATACATGCATAATACTACCCACATTGTGCAAAATATATGACTAATAAGATAAGCACTTGTAAAAAGAATTTTAGGTAATAACTAAAATAATATAGATAATGATGGACTATAACAATAACTTGTTGGTATTTAAGGTAGTCTTGAACCCCTGGGCCAACCAAAATAATTTATCTTACAGAGTGAAGACAATTGTTCCAGAATGTTCAATACCTAAAGCCTAGAGATGTGACAGCAAAGCTTATGAATTATCAGTCACAGAGATAAGGAAACTGGAAGAAGATTTCTTAACTGATAACCATGAGGGAGATGGATATTTATAAGAATTTTGCTGCTTCTGTCCTTATAGAGGCAACTAGGTGGCAAAGTGGATAGAATGCTGATAGAGTCAGCTAGAGTGGATAGAATCAGAAAGATCTGAGTTCAAATCCAACCTCAGACAATTACTACTTGTATGAACCTGGGCAGGTCTGTTTCCTCCATTGTAAAATTGAAATAATAAAAGCACCTACCTCCCAGAGTTGTGAAGATCAAATGACTTTATAATATGCAGGGCATATAGCAGGCACTTAATAAATATTTATTTATTTTTATAGTGCTTAGTAGAGCCCCTAAGTAGTACTGTAGATAGAGCACTGTGCTTGCAATCAGGAAGATTCATCTTCATGAGGTCAAATCTGACTTTAGACACTTACTAATGATGTGACCCTGGACAAGTCACTTTAATCTGTTTTCCTCACTTTCCTCATTTGTAAAATGTGCTGGAGAAGAAAATGGCAAATCACTCCAGTATCTTGGCCAAGAAAACCAAAATAGAGTTATGAAGAGTCAGACTCAATGGGAACAAATGAACAAGAAACAAAAAATGTTCTTAGTGCAGTTGTTGTCACATAGCATGGTGCTTAAAAGTTCTTATTTCCTTCCTTTCTCCATTACAAGGGAGATTTTATCATGATAGGATTCCCTCCGTATGATTTAAGGATTACTGGCAACACCCCAATTGGTAAACACTTAAATGTCAAACAAATAATGGGTGACTTATATGCAAAGTAGGGATTTCCATCTAGATGGCAATAAATATACCCCAAGTCACACATAGTTTTTTCATCTGAGTTATATTATTAAATATTGAGTGATTCTACTCATTTTACAAATGAGGAAACAAACTGAGAGGAAAAAGTGCCTATGGTCACAAATACAAAAATAATGACATATGTGCTAAGATTTGAACTCAAGCACTCTTGTTTCATAACTCATGTTCTTCTTCCTGCATCACACCATTTCCTTTCAATTTTAGAGAGTTTACTGCTTTGGAGACAAGAATACAGGACTGAGTATTCACATTTATTGAAAATAATAAAATTGGATTAGATTGGATTTCTGTTGCTGCTAGTAACTAGTAAAAATAATATCTTTTCTAAAGAAAGTACCATAATCAATAGTGGTTTGCTACACATTTCCATTTCTCCAAAGTATTTAGATACTCTAACCACTAAAGTTATCCCTTCCACATCATGACTTTCCTTATCTTGATTTATATATATACAGCAGCACAGGAAATTAAATGGGAATTTCTTGTGGTTTTGTGGAAGCCATAAATGACCCAAGAAGGCCAACAAACAACACAGAGCCTACGACCAAATATTTAACCTAAATTCTACAATAAGGTACAGTAAACACCCGTTTCACAAATAACACACAGGAGTCACTGGAGTTTTTGGATTTCAGCCTCTAACAGGTTTATTCTTGATCTAGTCAGATAGGAAGGACAGGAAGACAGCTTCAGAGGGGTTAGTAATCTTATTTTATTCTAGTTTATTCTTCTCAATAGGAGTTGCGGATAATAGGAGCAACAACTGCTACAGCATTCCCTAATCACTGTTCTTGAAGGGGCAGGCGAAGAGGGGTAGGTAATTACCCCATCTTGATGGGATCAATCAAGACAGACACAGCATTTCAACTTGTGCATTCCCCTAAGTCCCCTCAAGCTTCAGTGTGGGCCAGTTGAGGCAGGAACATGCATTCCTCTATGTATTACCCAAATACCAAATGGGTTCCTCACTCACTGACTAGTACCCGTTTGCTTTTTAGGGCAACAGACAAAGAAAGCATCTTGCCAACATTAATCTCACAGGTTAACTTTAGCAATTTAGCAATTGAGTCATTCTGCTCAGATGCAGTAAATATTACATTATGACACCCCTGTATCTCACGGCACAGTCACTATAGGACTATCTATCACTATTATTCTAGGAATTACTATCTAGAATTTGGGGGGCTATTCTGAGAGTTATTATTTAACACCTGGAAACTAGAGATTGCTATGACCATGGATCCTGAGAAACTAACCTCTAAAAAGGATAACAAAATCCTCCTTACTTATAATTCCATAAAAGAAAAAGAAAATCAGACCATCTCTGGTTTGAAAGGAGGGCCAAAAACCTTTACAGGGATTTTCCAGATCTTGGGCTAAAACACACCAGCCCTCATGATGTGGAAGGGATTACTACATTGCTAAAGTTCCTTCTATGCAAACAGGTTGCAGGAACTCAGAACTGCCTCAGAAACAAACTGCCTTCTCCCTCGTTCCTCCTCAATTCCTCCTCAATCTCTGCTCAGATCTGAAGTTCCTAACAGACTCAGGAATGAACTTTTGGAGCATATCCTGTTCATAAACTGGGGGGTGACTCTATTATAAAATTCAAAGAATATATAGAGTGGGTAAGGAAAAGCAAGAGAAAAAGAGAGCTGAAAGGAATCCTCTTGTGGGTTTCATTATTTTTTTATTCTTTATTATCTTTTTCCAAACAAGCCCTGCTCAAACAACTGTCTCACTTGCCTTTTTCCCCCTAAATATATTGAAAGGAACATTCTGACACACACACACACACACACACACACACACACACACACATATATATATATATATATATATATATATATATATATATATATATATAAGGCAGATGCTTGTAGGTTCAGATATAAGAAGTGAGCACTACATGGCTATAACCTTTATACTACTGTATACCTTTTGGTTTTAATAAGGGCTGCCAGTGCAACAGTGGTTCCATTTCCAAACTATACACTGAGGGTGCCTATAGAATGTGAGGAACAAAGGCTATCCCACAAGCAACACTAATAGAAATGAAACAGATACTGGCAGTGCCGCTCAGACACTGTCTCTCCATGTTGCAGACATGGCTTTATGATTTGATGGAAAGACTTGTCCCTAGTCCTGCAGTGTCTAGGACCTTGTCTTGACTATTCTGCTAGAATATAACATTGAGATTAAAATCCAAATATAATCCAGAAAATTATTCACAAAGAGCAGTCTGCAACTGCATTAATTTGAGGCTCAGAAGGCATGTTTTACATATCTTTAGGTGTACTTTTTAGATACACTTTTTGCTCTATTATGATTGCAAAGTTCATTTAACCCCATGGATAAATTATGCCTATTTATCATGGTTTGGACATACAGATGGATGTATACAGGTAAAGTGGTTTTAACTTATTTGCATTTATTTCTCTTTGCCCTTTTCTGTTTAAATTATGCTATTAAAAAGGTGAGGATATAATCCTAAATCCAATGTATATTTTGACCAGAAACTGTAACACTCTTGAGTGGTAGAAATAGATGTCATGTCACAGCAAAGCTCATGCAGTTGTTGTTGATATGTTTTTCTACTAGTAAACAAAGACAGCAAGACACATGTGATGTTATCATATCATACAATTTTCCGACATCTATTTTCAAAGGTAATTTGAAATATTACTCAATTAAATGTTCTTTTTCAAGCATGTGAAGGACAGTATAGTGAAATAGGTACAGCATTGGACCAAGAGTCTAGAGACCTAGATGCAAATCTGAACTCAGGTACTAAGTAGGTTGTGTGGTCATGGTCAAGACATTTGAACTCTTAGAACCTGTTTTCACATCTGTGAAATGGAATAATAATTGTACTATATATTTTATACAGTTGAGGAAAGAATGGAGGAAAGAAGGAAGAAGAAAAGGAGGAAGGATTTATTAAGTGTGTGCCATTTTCCAGTTCTCTGCTAAATACTTTACATATATCATTTTTTATATCCTCCCCAAAACAGCACCGGGGATTAGGTGCTATTGTTATCCCCAATTTGTAGTTGAGGAAACTGGGCCAGAAAGAGGTGTATGTGCCAAGGGTCATATAACTGATAAGTGTCTGAGGCCTGATTTGAACACAAGTGTACCTGACTCCATGTCTGGCATGCTATCCAGTGTACAAGCTGTGAGGAAAATGCTTTATCAGCTTTAAAGTGTAGTAGAGATGTGAGATATTGATATTTTTAGGAACATTGTAAGCCAGAGTAAGATAAGAAGGTGGGCTGTCGAATCCAGGAAGTTACTGTAAAGTTGTTTTGTTTTGTTTTGTTTGTTTTTTCCCATCACTTGACGAATAAAAAAAAAATCGGGTATAAGAATTACCAGAGGAATTCAAATTTCCCTCTTTAGGGCTTAGTTTCCTTATACATGAAATGAGGATGTTGTACATGATCTCTAGGTGCCCTGTCAGGTCAAATATTCTCTAATTCTAACCATAATGTTATTGTGGGATAAGTAAAGTACAATAAAGGTAAAACTTCATCTGAGAATCCTGTCAGTTGGTCAACATTTAAGTACTTACTACATTTCAGATACTGTGCTATGTCTTAGGGGAACTAAGGACAGGGGACAGGGAAGTAAAAGGAAAAAAATGTTTTAACTCTTGAGAAGTTAATAGTTAGGGGTGGCTAGGTGGCACAGTGTGTAATAGTGCAGGCCCTGGAGTCAGGAGGAACGGGATCAGTTCAGGCCTCATTACTTAGCACCCACACATAAATAACTAGCCATATGACCTTGAGCAAGTTACTTAAACCCAATTGGTTAAAAAAAGAAGAAGCTAACAGTTAAATAATGAAACAACATGTAAATAACTATTTACAAGCAAGATTTATACAGGATAAACTGTGGGTGTGCAAAGAGGAAGCCCTCACAGAATGCAAATTTTACTTATATAATCTGGTTTAACAAAAGTATTTAACAATATAACCAGATTTCTTGAAAAAAGAACCCATTAAAAAATAGGTCCAACATCTGTCACATAACCTGTGTCTAAGGAATTTGTTTCCAAGGTTTTTACTGCATGAGAGTGTAGTTGTTTTGTTCTATTTCTACTCCCTCACCCCCTACTTTCAGCCAGTAATCTTATGGCTAGACACTTTTCCCTTTTAAAAATATAATCATTTTTAAGTAGGATTTCTTCTTAGGGTACTCCCTGAGCTTTTTATTAGAAGCACTATACATATTACTTGTACTCTTGATTTTGTATTCAGAAATACCCCAAATCCAGGTGCTATAATACCAACTAGCCTCAGCAGATTACATGTTGTAAAGGGAATATTTTGGGATTCTTTTTGAAGAGCTTCTCTTTGTTCCCAAGAAACACTTAAAAGTTCCACAAAGTTTCTCTGCAAAATTCAAAAGTCAGCTTTAATTCTTGGAATATAGTCACAGTTGGATTTAGCTTATCTCCCCTTTAAAAATTCTAATTTCCAAAGAAGAAATAAAAGCTAGAAGTCTGAGATATAAGAGGGAAAAAATGTTCTAATCACATTCTTTTGATATGGCAATGGCTTCTGTAGGCCACAAGTTAGTTCTGATAACAGGAGTTGCCTAAGTTCTCCTTTTCTATCCTTCCATGTTCTCCTCCACATTCACTCCCATCCTAAGTTTCTAGAGCTTAACCAAAATGTTAAGTCGGAAATTCAAAGACAAAGACTCCTCCACTGCTTAGAGATGGTTTAAAAGTTACAGGTCACCCAAAAGATAATGGAATGGTGCATGGTGGGAAGACTGAGGTGCAGTCTTTTACTAGTGATGAATTGCACAAGAGAAACAATAGAAAGGATATCAGTGGAGACAGGTGTGACAAGAAACTAGGTCCACTTCTCCAAATTCTGCATTCTTTCCATTCTAGCATGCTTCCTCTAGAGATCAGATGTTACAGGTCAGGTATCCATTAGTCCCAAGGGTAGGGTCAGAATTTGGTGAGATTAATTACCATCGAAGATGGCAAAACAAAGAAAAACAAAAACAGCAAGCAAAAATATCTCCTTTACTTATGTAGCCCTTGTTGTGGGCCAGGGAAGGAGGAGGAGAAGAGGAGCAATGGCAGGGTGAAGACTTGGACAGGGGGAAGTAGAGTCAGAGATAGACAAAGATTTAATACAGGCTCCTGATTAAGTTTAGGGCTATTTGTCCAGAGTTCTCCTTTGGCCTTCCTCCATAGTGTAGGCCCACTAATTTATAGCTAAGAGTAACTCAGAATGCAATGAAAATCAGCTTATCTTTATCTGAAGACAAAAGCCATTCTAAAAGTTAAGATAGCAAACAAACAAGATTTAGGGGTAACACTGCCTAATCACCAGGGAGTGATAAGGAAGGGGAGGGAGAACAAATAGCACTGGTTCCAATGCAGCAGCAAATTCCATTTAGCTTAATTCTTAAGCATGGGGCAGTTAAGAAGCTTGAGGGAGAGTGCCAGTCCTGGAGTCAAGAAGATGAAAATGCAAATCCAGCCTCAGACAGTAACCCAGGGACCCTTAGCAAGTCACTTAACGCTATTTGCCTCCGTTTCTTTATCTGTCAAATGAGCTGGGGAATGAAATGGCAAACCACTGCAGTATCTTGGCCAAGAAAACTCCATGACAAAAGGCTGCAAATGTAAACTGAAATTTTGCTATATGGCCAAGTCAACCACATATGTCCCAAAGCCTAGGAAGAACATGGGTGCCCACAGATTCCTATATAGTATAATAATGATTGTAACTGGTATACATAGATAAATAGATAGATAGATAGATAGATGGATAGATGGATGGATAGTTTTAAGCATTATTTAATTTAATCCTTAAAGCGATTTTACTAGTAAGGATTACCAGTATTAGAACCCCTGTTATACAGATGAGAAAACTAAAGTCCATTGAAGTAAACAAAAGGAAATAAATCATACCCATTAATGAGTATATTTGAGTTTTCTACTTTGGTTCTCATAGACTTTCATCACTAGTTTGCTTATGCTAGACTGGTTCAAAAATATGAGAAGTAGGGTAGTGAATTCAGTCCTGGAATTGGAATCAAGAAGTACAGAGTTTGAAGTCTATATTAGACGCACTGCCTGTTCAGGCCCTAGGTCAGCTATTTAACCTCTTTAAACCTCAATTTTCTCATCTGTAAAATGAAGATAATAGTCATTATCTCAAAGTTGTTTGTGACCATTCAAAGACATAACATGTGTTTTGTAAACTTTAATGTCATTATGTGCCATTTATTATATTATATAATAATAATGCCAATTCTTATTATTATTATTAATTATAGACATTTAAACTATTTTAACCACCCTAGAGGTTTTTTCTTCTTCTAAGCTCTTTTCTAAGTGACTTGAGATTGCCAACCTGCTGCATGTTTTTCCTCACTTCCATTCCTCAAGTTCCATAGGAAGTTGGATAAAGAAGGACAGTTCTAAAGTCCTACATGGGAACCAGAGGAGTCTATACACCCATCTTGTTTCCTTGTGTTCTAATCACATAAAGTAGAGCATTTCAGTTCTAGATACAGGATCTAGATCTCTGTCTATGCATATATCCAATTCTTGCTGTTCGTTATAATTATGTCTGCTTCTTTATTACACTAGTCAAGGTTTTTTTGGCAGAGATACTGGAGTGCTGTGCCATTTCCTTCCCAAGTTCATTTTGCACATGAGGAAACTGAGGCAAACAGAGTTAAGTGACTTGCCCAGAGTCATACAGCTAGTAAGTGTCTATAGCCAGGTTTGAACTCAGAAAGATAAGTCTTCCTAATCCTAGCCCAGGCACTTTGTAGCAGCCCTATATATCTAGTGTAACTAAGTGTTAAACTTTGAGCTTAGGGCAGTGCCATTCCTTTTTGATTCCTGTTAAATTGTCTCACTATACAATCTCTGCTGACTATGGGATGAACTGATAAACAGACTAAAACCCAATCTCTACTCACCCTAAAACTTTCAGGATTAATTGTCAAGGTTAGATTTTTAGAGACCTCTCTAATTCTTTTGTATTTTCAATACTATCTGGGAAGGAAAAAAAATCCACCAACTTTCCTTCTCAATCTAAAGCAAATATTCTTTTTTATTTTATTTTAGTGTCACAAACACTATGGCAGTCCAGTGAAGCCTGTGAATTCCTTTTCAGTCTTTAAGTAATTGAAAGAAAAGCCAAAGTTAAGTTAGAGGTTAATCAAAATGAAGATGGATTTTTTTTTTCCTTTAGAGTCTTGGATCCCCTGAATTCTATTTAACTCTAGGTTAAGAACTCCTGCTCTAAATTCACCTACTAAACACCTGTCACACATTCAGCACAATTCAAAACTCAAGTCTTGTTCACTTAGGTTTGTACCGAGTTAAGATAAGCAAGAGTCCCTCCTTATTCTTTTGGTTGGCAAAGGCCTACAGTCACATTACTGGCATGCCTTTAGGAAGCTGCTTTGGTGGTTGTGGTGGGAAGGGGGTGGGGGCAGAACTCAGCCTTTCTGACCTTGTAAACAAGTCTTTATGCAATAGTAGTTGCATGGCTGATAGATAATTCCTGCTAAGAAAATGAATGAATGAATGAATGAATAAACAAATGAATGGGAGTAAAAACATCAAATAAGCACTCACTATATGAAAAGCATGGTGCTAAGCATTGGTGATGCAAATAGAAAGGAGATGATTGTCCTTTGTCTTTTAAGGGGCTCATATTTTAATAGGAGAAACCACATATGTAGAAAGTATTACCTGCACATTAGATGGAAAGATCCCATGATCCCTGTAGCTCCAACGCAAATGATAATGGTGAAGGTGATTTCCCTCTACCTGCAACAGAGTAAAATGAGAACTATACTGAAAAATTAGCAAGGGAAGTAGATTCTTCAGCTCACCTCTAGCTGGGTACTTCTGGGTTGCCACTAATAGGCTCTAATATTTTGATTTCTACTAGTCATTCATGGTCATCATACAGATACTGAATTAACTTATGCCCACCATTTAAGGACAACATATAATAATGTTTGAATGAAAGCCATGGAAATGAAAATGACAATCAAAAGGTATTAAAATTCAGATAAAAAATTTCACTTTTTATTAATTTATTTATCAAATGCTTTATTAACTTCTAGTTTACATAATTTATTTGCACAAGATTTTGAGTTACAAATTTTCTCCCCGTTTTTCCCCCAGCCAAGACCCCAAAATAGCAATCCCACTGGATATCCCTCCCTCCAACCTGCTCTCTCCCATATCTTCTCCTATGCCCCCCCCCTCAACTTTCCAGTAGGGCACAGTGTATCTCTATGCCCCTGTGCCTGTATATCTTATTTCACAGTTACATGTAAAATAACAGTAATAATAGTATATATATATATATATATATATATATATATATATATGTATACTTAAACATTTGGTTTTAAAACTTTGAATTCCGGGAGCGGAGCCAAGATGGCGGAGTAGAAACAGCACTTCCAAGGTGCTCTCCCCCCAGATTACCTCCAAGCCATGTAAAAGGGGTCTCTGAACAACTTCTGGAGTGCCAGCACCAAAAGAAGGACACAGAAAAGCTAACCTCCTGCTGAGGACAACCCAGGAGCTCTGCAGTAAGGGTCAGCACAGCGCTCTGGGAGCCAACAGCCCAGAGCCCCGGAACGGAGCCCAGGTCCCTGTGAGCCAAGGATTTAGCCCAAGGGCAGCAAGGCCAGGAGCCGGCCAGAGGGACTGCAGAACACCAGCAGCTATGGCGATTCCAGAACTATCAACACAGCTATGCCTAGGACAAAGTGAGAGGTTAGTGCCCTATGGAGTTTGGGACCAGTATTTGGGGAACAATTTTTGCACCATTTTTCCCTACCCACCACCATAGAGTAGCAGTTCCACTAGATATCCCCTCATCCAATCTGTTCTCTCCCATATCTTCTCCCATAACCCCTTCAACTTTGCCATTAGGGCAAGGTGAATCTCTGAGCCCCAATGCCTGGACATCTTATGAAACATTTAATTTTTAAAACTTCGATTTTCAGATCCAATCCCTTCCTGCCTTGTCACCCACTCCCTCTGAGAAGATAAGCAATTCAGTATGTGTTATACATGTATAGCTATGCAAGATATTACCATAGTAGATATATTGTAAAAGACTGCTTATATTTCCCTCCCACCCATCTCACCTCCCACCATTCCCTACTTTGATCCTGTCCCTCTTTGATAGTGGGTACTTCCAACCTCCCCTCCCCCCCAAATGCCCTCCCCTCCATCATCCCTCCTCTCATCCCCCTTTCCCCTACTCTCCTTCAGGGTGAGATATCCCATTTAGTAAATATGTGATTCTCTCCTTGAGCCAGCTTCAATGAGAATATGCTTTTGCCTTTTGGCCTTCCTCTTCTTCCCCTCCCCTGCAACTACTTCACCTTGCCTCTTCTACATGAGTTTACCCCACCATGTCTCTCCCTATCTCCTCTTACCACTTTCCTCTCTCACCTCTTAACTTCACCCTTTAAGAATCATCCCTTCCCATCAAATTCAACCTGTGCCCTCCATTCGTGTACATTTGTAAACATATGTCCATATACCCTTCTTCAAATATTTTCATAATGAGAAAGGTTTCATCAGACACAGTTATTGTTTTTCCATGTAGGGATGTAAATAGTTCAACTTTGATAAGTTCCTTTGGATTTCTTTTCCTTGATTACCTTCTCAGGCATCTCTTGCTTCTTGTGTCTGGATGTCAAATTTTCTATTCAACTCTGGTTTTTTCCTCAAGAGTGCTTGAAAGTCCTCTATTCCACTGAATGACCATATTTTCCCCTGAAACAAGATACTCAGTTTTGCTGGGTAGGTGACCCTTGGTTTTAATCTCAGTGCTTTTGCCCTCTGGAATATCATATTCCATGCCCTTCAAACCCTCAGTGTAGAAGCTGCCAGGTCCTGGGCTATTCTGATTGTGTTTCCACAATATTGAAATTGTTTCTTCCTGGCTGCTTGGAGTATTTTCTCCTTGATCTGGGAATTCTGGAACCTGGCTATAATATTACTGGGAGTTTTCTTTTTGGGATCTTTTTCAGGAGGTGATTTGTGGATTCTTTCAACTTCTATTTCCCCCACTGGGTCTAAAACATCAGGGCAATTTTCCTTGAGGTTCTTTCTTTGATCATAGCTTTCAGGTAGTCCAATAAATTTTAAATTATCTCCCCTGGACCTATTTTCCAGGTCAATGGTTTTTCCCATGAGATATTTCTCATTACCTTCTATTCTTTCATTTGTTTGTATCTGTTTAACAACATCTTGATTTCTCATAAAGTCACTAGCTTCCATTTGCTCCAGTCTAACTCTGAAGGAATGAATCTCCTCAGTGAGCTTTCGAGATTCTTTTTCCATCTGGCAAATTCGGCTTTTTAAGGGATTCTTCTCCTCATTGCCTTTCTGAGCCTCTTTTGCCATTTGAGTTATTCTATTTTTAAGGTGTTATTTTCCTCAGTCAGGATGTTGACTGTCATTTCATCCTTTTCTTGTATCTTTATCATTTGTTTTCCCAATCCCCCCCCCCACTTCTCTTATCTGCTTCTTAAGGTCCTCTAAGGCCTGTAGCTTGTATTTTCATTTGGGGCTTTTGGTGCAGGAGTTCTAACCTCACAGTCCTCCTCCATGCTTTGATCCTCTTTGTCCCTAAAATAGGAATTCAATGTTGAATTTTTCTGTATATTTTGTTTCTTTTGCCTAGGCATATTGGCACTTAATTACTTGATTTTTGGGCTTTCTACCACAGTAAGTCTGCCAACTGAAAAGAGAGCTTCTGCCCAAACATGGGCTCTTCACAACTTCCACAGGTTGGGTGGCCTCTTCAAAGCCTTCACCGGCTCTGGCAAATTGGATACCGACCCCAAACCTACCCCCCAGACCACAATCCAAATCCAGGCAGTTTAAAGCAAGAGTGCTTAACCCCCAGAGTGATTGCTGAGTCTCCCTACAGTTCGCAGACCAGGAGCTAGAGCTGCCACTGACAATGCAAAATGGATTCTGTGCCGAGTTTCTTCAGAGGCTTTTTGTCCCCAGGGGTGGAAGCCGACTCGTTCCCCAAATACTGGTCCCAAAGTCCATAGGGCACTAACCTCTCACTTTGTCCTAGGCATATCTGTGCTGATAATTCTGGAATCTCCACAGCTGCTGTTGTTCTGGGGTCCCTCCAGCGGGCTGCTGGTCTAGACGCCCTGGGGCTAAAACCGTGGCTCACAGGGGCCTGGGCTCAGCTCCCAGAGCGATGCTCTCTTGCTTCCCAGCTCGATGTGCTGCCTGCTCTCAGAGCCGGCTGCTCCCTGCAGGGCTGCTGGGTTGTCTTCAGCAGGAGGTTAGCTTCTCTGTGTTGTTCTGTGGGTGCTGGGGCTCCAGAAGTTGTTCAGAGTCCCCTTTTACATTATTTGGAAGTTTGTGTGGAGCAGAACACCTTGGAAGTGCCTTTTCTACTCCACCTGCCACTCAATTTCTTAACTTTTGGGTTTTTTGCCACAGTAGGACTCTGCTACCAGACAGGGGAGCTTTACCCCAAATGCTGGAGTTTTCTCAGATGCTGAAGGTATTAGTTATTTGCCCTCTCTGAAGCTTCCACATGCTCTGGCAAGCTGGTCACACACCCCAGCACCTCCACCCTAGACAGCAATCCATATCCAAGCAGGTTACAGCAAATGCAATAACCCCTCAGACTGGTTACTTGGTCCCCCTACAATCTTCAGGCCAGGAGCTTAAGCTGCCACATCCCTCCAGGGGATGAAGGGCCAAAGTCCACACTACAATGACCTCTCCCTTTGTCCTTATCATCTATGTGTTGATAATTCTGGAAACTGCCACAGCTGTTGGCTATCTGAATTCTTTCAAGCCAGCAGCTGGTCAGGCCCACCCTGAGTCTAAAACCTTTGGCTTTTGCAGGGCTGGGCCCAGCTCTCAGATTGCTGTTCTGGCCCCTTCCTGTCGGCCTGTCAGGCTGTTCTCAAAGGGAGGTTAGCTCCCCTGTGTCATTTTGTGGGTTCTCTTGCTCCAAATTTTGTTCAGAGTCACTTTTTACATGAATTGGAGTTGGTGGAAACCAGAGCCCCACTGAAGTCCTGTTTCTTCTCTGCCTATAATTTTCACGCTTTTCAGCCACATACCACAGAATCATTCCCAATCCTTCCAGTGCAAAGATGAACTAATATTTATCCAAGTCCTTTATTTTTTTCCTTTGAAATAAAAATAAAATACAATCAAATTATTCTTCCTTTTTTTACATTTGATTTCAGGTGCCTTTCAAAATAAATGATTTTTGTGAAAAATCACTGTCCACACCCAGAAAGGCAAAAGAACATTGAGCCCCTACACAAAACTCTGAGGTATTAAAATATTTTTTATAGCTTAGAAAGGCTTTAGGAGGACTGGAAATTGGTATGCTACAAACCTTCAAGTCTATGTCTGAATGTATCCACATTGTGTTTGAACTTGGAGAGGGAATAGCAGTCCAAAGTTGTCTTCTCAGCTTTCTCTTTTTCCATGGGAAAGTTTTATATTTCTGGTGTTCTAATAACCATCCTGTGTTTCCTAGAGGCTCTAGGGCAGAAACTGATGTAAAAATAAAGTGCTATGTAGTTACCTCCACTTGCAGATTGTTTGAAATATTTGAGTAGTAGTTAAATGGGATAGAGAGCATAATATTGGAACATTTACTTAAGATATGAATTTCCCTTGCTACTTGACAAGGGAATATATTCAAGCCTGTCATCTGTGATCTCAGTTGTCATGGGTGATTTCTGCTTAAGTTGTGTAATGGACAAGTCTGAGGCCAAATTCCCATTTGTTTAGGTTCAGTATTGGAATAAAACGAAAACGGCAGACAGACAGAGCCACAGAAGGGGGAGAGAGAGAGAGAGAGAGAGGGAGAGAGAGAGAGAGAGAGAGAGAGAGAGAGAGAGACAGAGACAGAGACAGAGAAAGAGACAGAGACACAGAGAGAAGAAGAATGAGAACGAGAACAAGAAGAACAACAAGAAGAAGAACAAGAACAAGAAGAAGAGGTAGGAAGAAGAAGAGGAGGAGGGTGAAGAGAGAACAAAGATAACACTGTTTATTCATGACCTGAATTTAATTGTCTACTACCTTCAGTCAGTTTTCAAATTCAATCCATTCCATAGGTATAATAAACTTATTGATATACACACATATCTATACAGACACATACATATATTCTCTCAGGGATGTTTATATAGTACTTTATATACTTGGTTATCATACATCTATGAGATGGGCCAGCAAGGGACTCTTAGGGAACTAGAATGGGTGTGAATATAACCATTAGGCAAAAAAAAGTTTAATCTTGGGGTGGCTAGGTGGAGTGGTGAATAGAGGACTTGCGCTGGAGTTCAGGTCTGGCCTCAGATACTTAACACAAAACTATCTGTGTGACCTTGGGCATGTCTCTTAACCCCAATTGCCCTTTGTTCCCCCCTCCAAAAAGAAAAAAAAGTTTAATCTTTCCTCAGTAGATAATCATGAAGCTCTGCAGGTTTTTGAGCAGCTCTATGTTTGTGAATTTGAAATGCACTGCATATGAGAAACTGCTTGGATAATCCAACATTGTTGTGTTCTCATTTATATAAAATATGCAAGCATTGTTCACACTTCAATATTTCAAGAATCTGTGATTTCATCAGTGGGGGTACACCATCTTCTGTTGCAAATTTTATCCCCTCACACCTTAGTAGGCCCTCATATATATGTAACTGGAGAGGAAATTGTCCACGTAGTAGCAGACTTTTTGATGATGAATCACTCCACATTTAGTCAGGCTGGCACTCAGAAAATAGTCCATCCACAATACTTACTAGAAAATCTTTTTATCTTATCAGGACCTGCATGAACTTTGCTTTACCAGCAGAGAATCTCTTACTGAACTCAAGATCAGCTTCATATCAGTATGAGACAGAAGCAGAGCACTTTCCTGGAGGCAGATAGATAGAGATAACACACTTCAGTAAAATTAGAAAACTGTGAATTATCATTACATTACTTTTTTTCAAGAACGAGTACCAAATCATAAATATTTTGCATATTTATAGAAAACGCCATATGTTCTGTGAATGACGTTTTTTTTCCTTTCTCTATTAATGTTTTCTGTATTAATCTCATTGAAAGGCAGCATAGTACAGAGGGTGAAGAACTAACCTTACAGTTAGAAACACCTAAATTCAAGTCCCATTTTTTTTCTGGAGGGCAATTGGGGTTAAGTAACTTGCCCAAGGTCACATGGCTAGGTTTTTTTTGTTTGTTTGTGTGTGCGTTAAGTGTCTGAGGTCGGATCTGAACTCAGGTCCTTCTGACTCCAGGGCCAAAGCTCTACTCACTGCGCCACCTAGTCGCCCCTCAAGTCCCATTTTTGATACATATTGGATGTGTACTTCTATATAAGTCACTTAATCTCTCAATGTCTATGCAAATCTCAAAGAGTGCATGTTGATGAACAGTTGCCAATAACCATTGGTAAAATGAAGTTTTCTCCCTAGGAGCTCCCTCTAACCTAAGGTCTGTAATCAGAGGTCTTCCACTTCTTGTTTTTATATCTGCATCTATCTATCATGCATAGCTGTGTGTATTTATATAGCTATGTCTATGTCAATGTAGCTAGATGTCATAGTAGATAGGATAGAGCCCTAGAACTTCATTCGGAAAGTTCTAAGTTCAAAACTAGCATCAGAAACTTGGGTAGTTGTACAAATTTAAGCCAATCACTTTTAACTTCAGTTTGTCTCAATTTCCTCTACTATAGAAGAGGGATAATAGTGACACTTACCTCCTAGGATTGTTATGAGAGTTGATTGAGATGATATTTGTTAAAATCTTACCATAGTGCCCAGCATGTAGTAGGCAATATATAAATGTTCTCCTTATTGTTCTTATTGTCTATACATCTGTCTAGCTCATCTTTATGTATCAGGATATACATACATATAGACATGTGTATATAGATAGATACATAGATATCTAATACTATGTGTTATTGATTTATGTATACCCATGTGTACACATGTATCCATGCATAGATATATGCATGCAGATATTGAGGTACATTGTTGTTGATTTTTTTAATGCATCATCTTCATTCTAAATATATCCCTCCCCACTCCCCAATGAAGAGAGCAATTCCAGTAACAAAGAATAATAAAGTAGGGGGTGGGGTTGGGGAGAGAAGTTTAGCAAAACTAACCAACATCAGTCAAGTCAGAGGCAGCTAGATAGCATAGGAGAAAGAATGTGGAAAGACTCAATTGAAAACCTATCTTAGATAATTAGGTAGCTGTGTGACAATGGACAAGTCACTCTCAGCCTAAATTTCCTAACTGAAAAAATATCATCTTCAAGTGCTGGGTGGAATGTCTACTTCTTTGTTAAGTCATTGTTAGATGCTGTGGGTAACTAGGTGATGCAGTGGATAGATTGCCAGCCCTCTAGTCAGGCGGACCTGAGTTCAAATCCAGCCTCAGACACTAACTAGTTGTCTGACCCTGGGCAAATCACTTAAATTTGTTTGCCTCAGTTTCCTCATCTGTAAGTTAGAGAAGGAAATAGCAAACTGCTTCAGTGTCTCTGCCAAGAAAACCCAAAGTGGGGTCACAGAGAATCAGACATGATTGGATCAATTCAACAACACAGATGCTGTGAACATTTTGATGCAATTGTAGAGAAACCCTTTCCTTCCTTTTTGCACCATATTTTTTTTAAATTTTTTTCCTATAAAGGGCTATCATGCATTCCTAAGCTCTTCCTATTGCTTATATATTGAAAGGCCTTCAAATATATGCACAGTAGGTCTGTCCCTTTTTATTTACTGTTTGCTTCTCATAAAGGTATCACCAGGCACTAATACCTTCTTAAAACATTAATAATTTATTACCTCTATTATGCCACCAGCTAAGAGGGAAGAGAGGAGGGAGACCGGTTCCCTCCCCACACCTTAAAATCGTGTTCCCAAAGTCATGGAAATGCATCTTTCTAAGTTTTTGTTTTGTTTCTTGATTTTTGCCCTTTGTTGTGTTTTTAGTCTAGGTAAAGCATGTGAATTTATACCTAAATTACCTTGGAAATTATTTTAATTGTAAAATCCACAAATTTAGGTTTTAGGGTATTGTTTTTAAAGTTTTTCCAACTCTAAATCCTGAAATCTTGAAACTAACTCTTATTCAACATCCTTCACAGGAAAAAAAAAATTGGATCATTGATTTAGAGATAGAATCTTAGAACTAGTTCATCTAGTTTAATCTTTTCATTTTCCTGAAGTTCAAAGGGATGAAAGGACTTTCACAAAATAGTAAATGGCAAGTCCAGGATTTGAATGCATAGCCTTTGACTTTCAATCCAATGTTCTTTCCATCATCCCATGCTGCCTTTCTACTGTTTATTTACTTTTTTTTTTTCTGCTTGATGCAGATATGTACAAAGCTTTTAGTCTTCCTTTATGCACTGGTAGTATAAAATCAGAGCTAAAGTTATTTTAGATACTAAAGTTAAATCAGCACAGCAATGTATTGGCCTGATGATTGCTTTTACCTTGGAAATGATATATAATTTCATGCTCAGAAAATACTCTCAAAATCACACTGTGCCTGTTCTTTGAAAATGTAGCAATAAACAATGGGCAAAGGCAATACAATCTCTCCTAAATACATACTATGTATACATACAGCTACCCATATACATGTATTAGCCAGTCCATCTCCTATTTAAGATAATTTTTTTTCTGTTCATCAGGCAGAACGTCATGCACTATGTACTCAGATACTTGTCAATTCATCAAGTCAACAAATAAAAAAAATGGACTATTGTTTTGTTTTTTAAAATATATATGTAGATACAGATACATGTATCACTGGAGTAAGAGCACCCAGCCATATGGACTAACTTCATGTTAAGTTACAAGCACATTGATCTGAAAGATAAGACAGCATTTATATAGCACTTTATAGTTTACAAAATGTTTTGCATGTTTTATCACATTTGATCCTTGCAACAACAATAGGAGGTAGGTGTTATTGTTTTCCCCAATTTATAGATGAGGAAGCTAAGGCTTAGAGAGATTAAATCATTTTCCCAGGGTCACATAGCTAGTAATTTTCTGAGGCAAGATTTGAACTCAGATCTTCCTGACCTCAAATCCAAACTTTCTATCCACTGAAACACATAGTAACTTATTGGCCAAATCTCATAGTTTTCTACTACTTTGCTGAGATAATCTTATCTTATCTCATGTCAGAAAGTTAAAAAGAATGAAGCCTCTCAACAAGTATGATTCCCATTCCCTAGTATAGTGCAGGTGGCATTGGTTTATAATGAGAAAGAAAGGAGATAATGATACTATACTGAGTGATCATAAAGGCTAATATCTGGTACACACAATTGGATTTGTCAACTGTTACTGAAAATGGCTTACTTACAGAAGATGTCTATGAAATTGCTAAGATACAAGACTAAACATAAAAATATGAAGAACCAATTTGGACTCCCCTAAATTTCCCTTCCAAATTTTTTAAATTAACTCCTCTGACAGAGCAAGCCAAAGGTTAGAATGAGACGTTTTCCCACATTAAGACCACTAAAGAGATCAGCAGGAGAGGTCTGTAACTCTGGGACCAGAGGCTAGCCTAGAGCTCAGCAACAGCACTAGCTGTAGGCTGCAGAGGCTGCAACAGCAGCAGTAGCAGCAAACATAGCAGCTCCAGGAGCTCTCTGCTCAGAATTAGTAAAGGGGTCAAAGATCTGGTCAGAAAGAGATTGCAGGGGACTCTTTGCTGGCAGTAGGTGCAGCTGAAACTGATTAGAAACTTTTTTGCTCATTCACAGATCTGGGTCTCAGTTTCAGTGCAGAGAGGAGCACTAGCCCTCGTGGTCTCAAGAAAGCAGGGTCTTAGATCATAGGCACAGACCCAAGAGGAGCACTAGCACATGCAGCTGCAGGAGAACAAGGGCCCTTAATGGATAAAAATCAGAGTCAAAACGAGGAGAGCAGTGACAAAACCTTTCCTGGGATCATACCAACTTGGAAGCACCAAAATCTTTAGACCCTAAGGACCACATATGAAAACAGTAGTATGAAAAAGGTTGAATCTTTTAGGACAGTACCTCCCTATGTCCATGTGAGCAGAAGCCAACTTTAATATAAAGTTAAAAGTCAGGAAATAAACTGGAAAAATGAGTAAGCAACTACAACAACAGAACTCGATCATAAAAAGCTACCACAGTGGCAAAAAAGACCAAGGCATAAACTTAGAAGACAATAACAAGAAAACAGGTACAAGTAAAAACTCAAAGAAAAATGTTAAATTGGCTATAGGTCTAAGAAGAGTTACTGGTAGAGTTAAAGAAAGAGATAAGAATGGTAGGGGAAAACTTGGAGTAGGGAATGAAACTGGTACAAGAAAATTATGAAAAAAACAATTAACAGTGTGGTAAGAAACAAAGGTACAAAACATACTAAAGAAAAATACTGAAGAAACAACACCTTAAAAACAAAATTGGTCAACGGGAAAAGAGGTACATAAGCTCATGGAAGAAAGGAATTTCTTAAAAATTAGAATTGTTGGGGGCGGCTAGGTGGCACAGTGAGTAGAGCATCGGCCCTGGAGTCAGAAGGACCTGAGTTTCGGATCCAGCCTCAGACACTTAATGCACACACAAACAAAAACCTAGCCGTGTGACCTTGGGCAAGTTATTTAACCCCAATTGCCCTCCAAAAAGCAAAAAAAAAAAAAAAAATACTCAGTTTCCTCCTGGAAATCTACTCTCCATAACTCTTTAACTTTAAAAGAATTGTCATTTAAAGAATTTTAATGGCACATCTTAAATTTGATAATTTATGATATATTGTTTATCTTTTTCTGCATTGAAATTTTGATGAAGCAACATTGTACTATATAATCATATAGTATCATATTGCAAACAAGTCACTATATGCGTATATTCCTCCTGATGAATTCTGGACTTCCCAACAATGCAATACATGCTGCCTTGTCAACCCTTGCTTCTTAAGACCTGTTGTCAGACTTGACCCCTCATCAGTTATAGCCTCCATTTTGTGTGTTTATTTGGAAAATAATGTAATCACTATAACTTTAACTCTGTTTCATAACAGATGAAACATATATGAACAGGTTTTCAAAAATGTCTTGTTTTTTCTTCTTTCCTTATGTTTCCATTGCCCCCTTATTTTTATTCAACACCCCCAGTTGCACCTGAGGCTGCTACTACCCCCTGGATCATACCAGCTTCACTACAGGGGGCAGTATAGTTTATTTTGGAAGCTCAGAGACATGATTAAGGAGATCAAAATCATGTTGGAATAAGAAATATGATACATATTGTCTTGCCTTTTACTAAGGTTGTATTGAAGATGATTTCGATGAGACTGTAGCTGATGAACTCATATCTTAATATTTTTATGCAATTACAAAAGCAGTTATTTTACCCACCTGTAAAACAGTCTATTGGAGAAGGAAATGACAAATCACTCCAGTATCTTTGCTAAGAAAACCCTGAACGTTATCACGGAGAGTTGGACATAACTAAAAGGACTCAACAGCAATAACAACCAAAGAACCTATAGACAATTCAATATAAAAGAGTAATAGTAATATAGTAACATATCCCAGGATAAGTTTAATTCCAACAAAAAGATGAGAAGAGTTCTTACTTATAGCACACATTCATAAAGTGACTATAGAGATAAACTCATTTAATCCTCATAACAACCCTAAGAAAGAGATTTTATTATTATCTCCCTTTTATGGGTTAGGAAATCAAAGTTCAGAAAAGTTAAGTGACATCTTATGAGTGACACAAATGAAAAATGTGTGAGGAGAATTTGAACCCAAATCTTCCTGACTCCAGTTCAAGTACTCTTTCCATTTACCACATTGTCTGAAGTTTGAAATCACCTACTGGAAACAACTTTACATTTATTAAGATAGAGATTAAATTTTGATTGTTTAATAGTTACACCCACTTCATGATTCCTGAACTAGGATTAATTTTCCATCTCCATAAAAATCTGCGTCTTTATTTATGTCATTTGAATTTGCCTCATTTGGAAGTAACAAAAGATTCAGGCATCACTATTTTAGAATGCTTTCTTCTTTTTCTTCCTCATTTAGCAGTTTTCCAGGTGTCACTTTTCAGAGTACAGTGGGAAACCTCAGAAGAACTTCCCCCCTCATGCCAAAAGCTAGCCCAAGGATCCAACCAGAGTCTAGTAAGCCAAAATGAAGCGCTAAGAACCATTTTTTTTTCACTATTCCTACCCCACCCACTCTTCAGATACCAAAAGACTGTTCTAGAGTCTTATAGGAATAGGTTTTCTACAGTCCTTCACTTCAACCCCACTATCCAATTCCATCAGGCTCTAGAAACTCCATCCTCTGATGCAAATTAGCTGTGTGACCCTGACCTCTTTTAGCCTCAGTTTCCTCATTTTTAAAATGGGGAAAATAATAGCACCTATCTCAGAAGTTTAGTGTGGGAATGAGATGACAGCTATGCAAAGTGTTTTACAAGCCTGGATGGATTATAGAAATGCTAATCTCTCCTTCACACTCCCCCAACTAAAAGCAATGAAGACTTCTGGCATGATTATAAATCAGTGAGATTCTGTTTTTCAAGGAAACAAAGCTCAGGGTTGGATGGGTCAGCACTGGGGAGCTCATTTATTTTGACTCTACTTTCTGCACCCTAAGAATCAATTAAACAAACTGACTATGCTGTGCTGGACTTTTAGGAGCCAAGTCCATGGCACAACCACGGTACTTTATCCTTGCCAGTTAGAGGTCTAAAGCTATTGTTCTGGTTTGCTAAGTGTTGTATTCATTGCATGAAGGCCCCTTAACATAGCTGCCGATGATGCATAGCAGTCATCCTTAAATTTACTACAGATTCACCATAATGTTGCTTCCAATATCGAATAGCTTTTGTTATTTGTTTGTATGTTTCATTGATTTCCCCCTGTAAAGGTGAAAGCTATAGATGGTGGTTAACTCTCCCTAGGTTACTATTTAAAGTTGTATTTTTATCTCTTGCTTTCCGATCTGGTTTGAATACACATTGATTTTTAAGTGAATTCATCACAGCTTCTTGTGATTCCTCTAGTTCGCTGTACGTGGTGCTTAGTATAGCTTTATTGATTTTTCAACCAAACATTTTAACTTCACTACATGAATATATTGAGCAGTAGGCATTGGAACATATGTTTCTATTATTTCCCTAACACTAACAGTAGGCTATGGAAAATAAGCACAAACATGAGTTTCTCCACTTGTAATTTATATGGTTCCACAGATCCTCAGTGGCTGGAAGTAGAAACATACATATCAATGCCAAATTTCACATTAAGTTGAAGGATGAGAAACAGGGAAATGATTCCTGAAATGGAGACTTTAGGTTACAGAGTATTCTCTTCTCAAGGTAAGCTCTACCCCTAGGTCCACTCAAG
The DNA here is from genome assembly GCA_011680675.1 of Gymnobelideus leadbeateri. Classification (NCBI taxonomy): domain Eukaryota; kingdom Metazoa; phylum Chordata; class Mammalia; order Diprotodontia; family Petauridae; genus Gymnobelideus; species Gymnobelideus leadbeateri. Next base: position 76,160 of record WOXC01002290.1, read on the forward strand.
GCTGAAGTTCCCATAACAACATATGAGTGAACTATACCTAAGGTTTTCAGCAGGACACTTCTGGGGATTTCAGTGACAAAATATTACATTAGAATGTTTCTGGCAGTATAGCAGGAAGCAGTTACCATGTAGCTCCCAGGGGGAAACAGGATCAGACTTAAAGAGGTTTTAAATATTCTTTTTTCTCTATCTCTACCTTCTGTTGCAGACATCATGACTATAAATGCCATCTTCCTTTCAAGACTGGCCATATAGCACTCCATAGAGTGAGGTGATTTTAATACTTACTTTGCCTGCCAATTCATATATTCTGTGTCTTAAAGATCCTGTAAAATCTGGACCTTGTATTCTGCACATATATCAGCCTTATGAATTTTGCAGATTACACAGTTGAAGCTTTCATTAGTTTTAAAAGACAGCAATTCACTCAGCTTCCTGCAGTGTCAAAAGGGAATTCAGTGAAGGCAAAATATCTGATGAGTGGGTTCATTTCTAAATACATCAGTTTTTTGTTGTTGTTGTTGTTGTTTTGTTTTTTAATGAAGCAGACTACACTTGTATTGGTGGCTGTCCATACACACATAACCTTCTTTAGAATGTAATAAATGGGAGTGCATTCCCAGACCTGGATTTTGGGGGGAAAGTGGACTCTTATTTTTTTCAAATGCTTAATTAACTTCTGGTTTATATCATCCATTTCTGTCAGATTTTGAGTTACAATTATTTCCCCATTCTTCCCTTACCCACCACCCAAGAATACCAGTACCACAGGATATCCCCTCATCCAATTTGCTCCCTCCCATCTCTTCTCCCATATCCCCATCGATTTTTCCGGTAAGGAAAGGTGAATCCCTGTGCCCCCTACACATCTTATGGCCCAGTTATATGCAAAATAGTATTAATTATGGTATTTAAATATTTTTAAAACATTTGATTTTAAAACTTCGAATACCAGACACATTCCCCTCATCCCCTGCCACCCACTCCCACTGGGAAGATAAGCAACTCAGTATATGCTGTGCATGTATAGCTATGCAAAGCATTACAATAGTAGATATACTATAAAAGATGACATTTCCCTCCCTCCTATCCCACCTCCCACCTGGTCCTCTCACTACTTTAATTCTATATCTTTCAAAAGTGGGTGCTTCCAAATTCCCTCCCCCCCAGGGTGCCCTCCCTTCCATTATTCCCCACATCAACTCCCCCCCTCTCTTCCTTAGAATGAGAAATCCCATTTAGTATGTATGTCATTCTCTCCCTGAGCCAAAGTCAATGAGAATAAGGTTTTGCCTTTTTTTCCTTCCTGTTCTTCCCCTCCCCTGCAGCCACTTTCACTTGCCTCTTCTACATGAGATAGTTTACCCCCATTCTTTCTCTCCACATCCTCTTGTTAAGTTCTTCACTCACCTCTTACATTACCCCTTAAGTATCATCCATTCCCATTAAATTCAACCTGTGCCCTCTATCTATGAATACCTTTAAACAAATACACACATATTCAAACATGTATTCATATGCCCATACACCCTTCTTCTGCTATTTTCATACTGAGAAAGGTTTCATCAGTTACAGTTATTGTTTTTCCATGTAGGAATGTAAATAGTTCAACTTTGATCAGTTCCTTAAGAATTATTTTCCCTGTTTACTTTCTCAAGCATCTCTTGCTTCTTGTGTCTGAATGTGAAATTCTCTATTCAACTCTGTTTTTTTCACCAAGAATGCTTGAAAGTCCCTCTATTCCACTGAATGACAATATTTTCCCCTGAAACATGATACTCAGTTTGCTGGGTAGGAGATTGTTGGTTTTAATCCCAGCTCCTTTGCCCTCAGCTATATCATGTTCCATGCCCTTCAATCCCTCAGTCTAGAAGCTGCCAGATCCTGTGTTATCCTGAGTGTGTTTCCACAATATTGAAAATGTTTCATCCTGGTTGCTTGTAATATTCTCTCCTTGATCTAGTAATTCTGGAACCTGGCTACAATATTCCTTGGAGTTTTCTTTTTGGGATCTTTTTCAGGAGATGATTGGTAGATTCTTTCAACCTCTATTTTGCCCTCTGGTTCTAAAACATCAGGGGAATTTTTCTTGAGAATTTCTTGAAGGATGATTTCTAGATTTCTTCTTTGATCATGGTTTTCAGGTAGTCCAATAATTTTTAGATTATTTCTCCTGGATCTATGTTCCAAGTCACTGGTTTTTCCTATGACATATTTCACATTGACTTCTATTCTTTCATTTCTTTGTATCTGCTTAATAACATCTTGATTTCTCATAAAGTCACTACCTTCCATTTGCTCCAATCTAATTCTGAAGGAATGTTTCTCTTCAGTAAGTTTTTTGAGATTCTGTTTCCATCTGGCAAATTAGGCTTTTTAAGGCATTCTTCTCCTCATTGCCTTTTTGAGCCTCTATTGGCATTTGAGTTAGTCTATTTTTTAAGGTGTTATTTTCCTCAGTCAGGCTGTTGACCCTCATTTCATACTTTTCCTGCATCCTTCTCATTTCTCTTCCCAATTTTCCCCCACATCTCTATTCTGCTTCTTAATGTCCTTTATGGCCTGTAACTAGCTTGTATTTTCATTTGGGGCTTTTGGTTCAAGAGTTCTGAGCTCACAGTCCTCCTCCTGTTCCATTCTTTAATCCTCTTTCCCCCAAAGTAGGAGTCTAATGTTGAATTTTTCTGTTAATTTGTTTTCCTTTGCCTAGGCATGTTGACACTCAATTACTTGATTTTGGGCTTGTTGCCACAGTAGGACTCTGCCACCAGCCAGGGGAGCTTCCATCCCAAATGCTGGGGTTTTCTCAACTGCCAGAGGTATTAGTTGGGTGGCCTCTAGTGAAGCTTCCACACACTCTGGCAAGCTGGTCACACACCCCAAAACCTCTACCCCAGACTGCAATCCAGAACGAAGAAGGGTAAAGCAAGATCTATTACCCCCAGACTTATTTCTGGATTCCCCTCCAGTTCACAGGCCATGGCCTGAGGTAAAGAAGCACAAGCTGTACCTGGCCCCTCTGTGGCTTCTCACCCCCAGGGGAAAAAGCTAACACTCCATTCTTTTTTTTCCTTTTCAACAAATACTTTATAAATTCTGGATTACATCATTCATTTCCACCAGATTTTGAGTTACAATTTTTTCCCCGTTTTTCCCCTACCCACCATCCTAGAATAGCAGTCCCACAAGATATCCCTTCATCCAGTCTACTCTCTCCCATATATTCTCCCATACCCCCTTTGACTTTTCCATTAGAGCAAGGTGGCTCTCTGTGCCCCAATGCCTGCACATCTTATCTCCCAGTTACATGCAAAATAATATTAATAATAGTATTTTTATGTATTTGAAACATTTAATTTTAAGACCTCGAAATTCATATCCATTCCCTTCCTCTCTTGTCACCCATACCTTCTGGGAAGATAAGTAATTCAGTATGTGTTGTACATGTACAGCTATGAACAAGTTTACCATAGTAGATATATTGTACAAGGCTGCTTATAATTCCCTCCCACCCATCCCACCCCCCACCTGGTCCATTCCCTATTTTGATCCTGTCCCTCTTCAAAGGTGGGTACTTCTAATCTCCCCTCCCCCCAGGATGTCCTCCCCTCCATCATCCTCCCTCTCATCACCCTGCCCCCTACGTTGCTGCATGTTGGGATATCCCATTTAGTATGTATGTCATTCTCTCCCTGAGCCAAATTTAATGAGAATATGGTTTTTCCTTTTTGCCTTCCTGTTCTTCCCATCCCTGTAGCCACTTCCCTTTGCTTCTTCTCCATGAGATAGTTTACCCTACCCTGTCTCTACCCATCTCCTCTTGCCACTTTCCACTCTCACCTCATAATTTCACCCCTTAAGTATTAACCCCTATCTACACATTCAACCTATGCCCTCTATCCATGTATACCTGTAAATATATATACACATTCACATATGTATTCATATGTCCATATACACTTCTTAAATTACTTTTCATAACAAAGAAAGGTTTCATCACTCACAGTTATTGTTTTCCCATGTACGAATATGAATAGGTCAACTTTAACAAGTTCCTTTTGATTTATTTTCCTTCCTTCCCTTCTCAGGCATCTCTTGCTTTTTGTGTCTGGATTTCAAATTTTCTATTCAACTCTGTTTTTTTCCTGAAGAGTGCTTGAAAGTCCTCTATTCAACTAAATGACCATATTTTCCCCTGAAACAAGATACTCAGTTTTCCTGGGTAGGTGACCCTTGGCTTCAATCCCAGCTCTTTTGCCCTCTGGAAACTCATATTCCATGCCCTTCAATCCCTCAGTGTAGAAGCTGCCAGGTCCTGGGCTATTCTGATTGTGTTTCCACAATATTGAAATTGTTTCTTCCTGGCTGCTTGGAGAATTTTCTCCTTGATCTGGGAATTCCAAAACCTGTATGTAATATTCCTGGGAGTTTTCTTTTTGGTATCTTTTTCAGGAGGTGATTTGTGGATTCTTTCAACCTCTATTTTGGGCTCTTGGTCTAAAACATCAGGGCGATTTTCTTTGAGAATTTCTTGAAGGGTGATTTCTAGGTTCTTTCTTTGATCATGGCTTTCAGGTAGTCCAATAAATTTTAAATTATCTCTCCTGGATCTATTTTCCAGGTCAGTGGTTTTTCCCATGAGATATTTCACATTGCCTTCTATTCTTTCATTTATTTGGATCTGTTTAACAGCATCTTCATTTCTCATAAAGTCATTAGGTTCCATTTGCACCAGTCTAACCCTGAAGGAATGAATCTGCTCAGTGAGTTTTTGAGATTCTTTTTCCATCTGGCAAATTGGGCTTTTTAAGGCATTCTTCTCCTCAATGCCCTTTTGAGCCTCCTTTGCAGTTTGAGTTATTCCATTTTTAAGGTGTTATTTTCCTCAGTCAGGCTGGTGACTCTCATTTCATACTTTTCCTGCATCCTTCTCATTTCTCTTTCCAATTTTTCCTCCACTTCTCTTATTTGATTTTTTTTTTTTTGGTTAAGAGGATTTTTTTAAATTTATTTGTTTATTTTTTTTTAAACAAATGCTTTATTAACTTCTGTTTTACTTCATTCATTTCTGCCAGATTTTGAGTTACAATCATTTTCCCCCGTTATTCCCCTACCCTACCTCCCAGAATAGCAGTCCCACAAGATATCGCTTCCATCAATCTGCTCTCTCCCATACGTTCTTCCATACGCCCTTCAACTTTTCCATTAGAGAAAGGTGAATCTTTGTGTCCAAATGCCTGCACATCTTATCTCCCAATTATAGGCAAAAGAGTATTAATAATAGTATTTATATATATTTGAAAATTTAATCTTAAGACCTCGAATTTCAGATCCATTTCCTTCCTCCCTTGTCACCCATTCCCTCTGGGGAGATAAGTAATTCAGTATATGTTGTACATGTCTAGATATGCAAAATATTATCATATATATATTGTATAAGGCTGCTTATAATTCCCTCCCACTCATCCCACCCCCCACCTGGTCCATTCCCTACATGATCCTGTCCCTCTTCTATAGTGGGTACTTCCAACCTTCCCTCCCCCCAAGGATGCCCTCCCATCCATCACCCCTCCTTTCATCCCACTTCCCCCTTTTCTGCTGCAGGTTTAGATATCCCATTTAGTATGTATGTCATTCTCTTCCTGAACCGAATTCAATGAGAATGTGGATTTGCCTTTTTTTTCCCTTCCTATTCTCTACCTCCCTTGCAACCACTTCCCCTTGCTTCTTCTACATGAGATAATATACCCTACCCTGTCTTTCCCCATCTCCTCTTGCCACTTTCCTCTCTCACCTCATAATTTCATCCCTTAAATATTCTCCCTTCCCAACAAATTAAACCTATGCCCTCTATCCATATATAACTGTAACCATATACACACACATTCACATATGTATTCATATGACCACACCCCCTTCTTCCATTATTTTCATAGTGAGAAAGATATCATCAGTCCCAGTTATTGCTTTTCCGTATAGGAATGTAAATAGTTCAACTTTGATAAGTTCCTTTTGATTTCTTTTCCCTGGTTACCTTCTCAGGCATCTCTTCCTTCTTGTGTCTGGATGTCAAATTTTCTATTCAATTCTGGTTTTTTCCTCAAGAATGCTTGAAAGTCCTCTATTCCACTGAATGACCATATTTTCCCCTGAAACAAAATACTCAGTTTTGCTGGGTAGGTGACCCTTGGGTTCATTCCCAGTTCTTTTGCCCTCTGGAATATCATATTCCATGCCCTTCGATCCCTCAGTGTAGAAGCTGCCAGGTCCTGGGCTATTCTGATTGTGTTTCCACAATATTGAAATTGTTTCTTCATGGCTGCTTGTAGTATTTTCTCCTTGATCTGGGGATTCTGGAACCTGGCTATAATATTCCTGGGAGTTTTCTTTATGGGATTTTTTTCAGGAGGTGATTGGTGGATTCTTTCAACCTCTATTTTGCCCTCTGGATCTAAAAAATCAGGGCAATTTTCCTTGAGAATTTCTAGAAGGGTGATTTCTAGGTTCTTTCTTTGATCATGGCTTTCAGGTAGTCCAATAATTTTTAAATTGTCTCTCCTGGATCTATTTTCCAGGTCAGTGGTTTTTCCCATGAGATATTTCACATTGCCTTCTAATCTTTAGTTTGTTTGGATCTGCTTAACAGCATCTTGATTTCTCATAAAGTCATTAGCTTCCATTTGCTCCAGTCTAACTCTGAAGGAATGAATCTCCTCAGTGAACTTTTGAGATTCTTTTTCCATCTGGCAGATTCGACTTTTTAAGGCATTCTTCTCCTCATTGCCCTTTTGGGCCTCCTTTGCCATTTGAGTTAGTCTATTTTTTAAGGTGTGGTTTTCCTCAGTCAGGCTGTTGACCCTCATTTCATACTTTTCCTGCATCCTTCTCATTTCTCTTTCCAATTTTTCCTCCACTTCTCTTATTTGATTTTTAAAGTCCTTCTTAAGGTCCTCTATGGCCTGCAACCCACTCATGTTTTTCCCCTGGGGCTTTTGGAGCAGGACTTCTGACCTCACAGTCCTTTTCCCTCTGTATGCCCCCAATATAGGAGTCTAGGGTTGCATTTTTCTGTTTCCTTTGCCTTGGCATATTGCCACTTGATTACCTGACTTTTGGGCTTGTTGCCACACTATGGCTTTAAGGCCAGATAGAGGAATTTCTGCCTGGAACGTGTGGGGGGCAACTTCAGTTTCTGGCAGGCTGTAAACCCACCCATGACTTCCACCCTAGATCATAATCCATATCCAGTCTGGTTAAAGCAAGAGCGATTACCCCCCCCAAGACTGATCTCTGGATCTCCCTACAATTAATTGCAGGTAGGTAGCTGGAGCTGCCTCTGAAAACTACAAAATGGCGTTTGTCCTCAGTGGCTTCTAGCCCCCAGGGGAAGGAGCCGAAGCATTCCCCCAAATACAGGTCCCAAAATCCATAGGACACTAACCTCTTACTTTGTCCTAGGCATGTCTATGTTGATAATTCTGGAGTCGCCACGGCTGCTGGTGTTCTGGGTTTCCTCCAGCTGGCTGCTGGCCCTGCCGCCCTGGGGCTAAAACCTCGGCTCATGCAGACCTGGGCTCTGCTCAGCTCCCGCTTCCTGCGCTCTTCGCATGTTGCGCTGGCGGCTCCCAGACTGCTGCTCTGGTCCTTCCTGCAGGGCTGTTGGGCTGTCCTCAGCGGGAGGTTAACTTCTCTGTGTCGTTCTGTGGGTGCTGGGGCTCCAGAAGTTGTTCAGAGTCCCATTTTACATAGTTTGGGGGGGAATCTGGGGGCAGAGTGGCTTGGATGAGCTGTTTCTACTCCGCCATCTTGGCTTGGCCCCCCTTATCTTATTCTTAAGATCCTCTGTGGCCTGTAATTAGATTGTATTTTCGTTTGGGGCTTTTGGTGCAGGAGTTCTGACCTCACAGTCCTCCTCCTGTTCCATGCTTTGATCCTCTTTTCCCCCAAATAGGAGTCTAATGTTGCATTTGTCTGTTTATTTTGTTTCCATTGCCTAGGCATGTTGACACTCAATTACTTGACTTTTGGGCTTGTTGCCACAGTAGGATTCTGCCACCAGCCAGGGGAGCTTCCATCCCAAATGCTGGGGTTTTCTCAACTGCTGGAGGTATTAGTTGGGTGGCCTCTGTGAAGCCTCCTCACACTCTGGCAAGCTGGTCACACACCTCAAGATCTCTACCCCAGGCTGCAATCCAGAATGAAGAAGGGTAAAGCAAGATCTATTACCCTCTCAGATGGATTGCTGTATCCCTCTCCACTTCGCAGGCCAGGAGCTAAAGCTGTAACATGGCAATGTAGCACAAGCTGCACCTGGCTTCTCAGTGGCTTCTCACCCCCAGGGGAAGAAGCTGATGCTCTCTCCTCACCATCCCCAGAGTCCATAGAGCACTGACCTCTCACTTTATCCTAGGCATCTATGTGTTGAAATTCTGGAAACACCACAGCTGTTCTGGTGTCCCTCCAGCTGGCTGCTGGTCCAGCCACCCTGGGGTAAAACCTCTGACTCACAGGGGCCTGGGCTCACATCCTAGAGTGTTGTGCTGGCTGCTCCCTGACGGGCTGACTGGCTATCATTAGCTGCAGGTTAGCTTCTCTGCATCATTTTTTGGCTTCTGGAGCTCCAGAGATTGTTCAGAGTCCCCATTTTTATATAATTTTGAAGGGGTGTATGCTGGAGCTCCATGAAAGTGCTTTTTGTACTCTGCCATCTTGCCTCTGCCCCCCAAAAATGTTCATTTCTTTAAAAAATTGTAGGTTATGGGGAAAAGAAAGTTTGTTTGTTTGTTTGTTTTTTCAGTGCAAGCCCAATATGAAAAAGCAGAGCTATAGCCAAATGAGGAAAAAGGATGAACCTCTGTGGAAAAATTTTGATTAAAACAAATGGTAAATGAGGGACATAGATTGCTTCAGACACTTATTTGGTGTATGACCCTGAGCAAGTCACATAACCTCTACCTGCCTCACTTTCTTTATCTGCAAGATGGGTCTAATAATGCCACCTGCCTCTCAGGGTTGTGTAATGGAAATGCAAATTTAAATATCTTCCCTGCCCCTAGGGCCTTTGACTGGCTTAAGAGACTCAGAGAACCTTCCTTGATTTGAAAATATACTCTGCCTCCTAATAGGCTGAATGTGGTCACATGGAGCCTGTGGCAGGATGCTTGATTTTCAGGAATGCCCACACTTTTATGCTGTGTGGTTGGGCAGTGGGTAAAGACGGTGGTTATATTCTCTGATGTAGGAGAAGGCTATATAATCCCTGATGTGAGGCTTTGCTTTGGGGCTGACTTTGAGGAGTGTTGTGTGATTTGACTTGATGAGATTCTGTGCAGCCTGTTGAGAGCCCCCTGGCTTTGAAAATCCAGATGTTGATGCTTCCCTCATTTCTGCTCCAGACCTAGTGTTCCTGGTTCTTCTATAGCTCATTTTCACCACCTTACATCAGGAAACTAACAAGCGGACATTTAGCATCATTACATGTACTGTATCATTGAGCTTTCATAGACTGTCCTTTTGAAGGTGGTAGGAAAAGCATGGAATTTCTAATTTTTTCTCCACCTTTTTTTGCCTTTCTTACTTTTTCCTAATTTATTACTCTATCTGGGAGGATACTCTATTGCCAAGGGAATATTCATGCATCAACAGCAATTATGAATATGCTGGAGTTATTCTGAGTCACAAAATATAACAGACTTTCCATATAGAAGACAAAACAAAACATTTATTCAGACCCCAGAAAGCCAAATCCCAATGCCAGAAAACCAAATTCATTATAGCAACAAAGAAATCTATACGTAGTAACACTGAAAAGTGTAACACCATCCCAAAGCCTTCCCACAAATGCTAACAAACCTATCAGTCTCCTTGCCTGCATCCTCTCTTCTCCCTTTGTTCTAAATGCCCTAACTCCCAGCTTCCTACAGGCTCTGCTCCATCTTCCTGCTCCACCCATTTAGCAAACTCTTCCCACACTGGCTCCATGTGATTGTATTGGGCCTATTAAGGGGCAGGGAAAACCTTCAAATTCTCATTACCATTATATTTGTCCCGAAAATCTTTCCTATCCCTTATATAGGTCAATGGGACTTTAGGGCTAAGTGGTATCAACAGAACTTTGCATCAATATAACAGGGAAAACAGAAAATAAGCATATAATACATTATCTTAGGGTGGGGCTTGAACACAACCACTCCATCATTCATTCCTCAAATGAATGGGGCCAAAAATCTTGTAGTAAAGGGAGAATGTTTCTTCTCCCATAGCTACTTCCTAATGAAATTGGACGTAGAGCTGTCCCTGCCTCAAGAGGTCCCATTTGAGATGTCAGTTCTTTAGTTGGCATCTAGAGCCTGATTGATGCCATGTCCAGGAGTGACACATCACAATTGTGGACAGGGGGGTGACATCTAGCTTAAGCGATCAGGCATGTACAGGCAGAGGGTGCTAAGCCTGCAGGAAACAAATCTAACAAACTTGTTTAACAGACAAAAAACCAAAAAGAAACAAGAAGACAATAACCATAATCAGGGTAGATATAGGGTCAGCCATGCTTCTGGAGAACATGAACCCACTATCATAGTTCTATTCATTGTTGTTTACTGTGTGCTAATGTTCAGTTTTGGGATCATTATTCTGGCTAGATATATAATTTCTTTTATCTGAGCTGTGGCCTGGTCCATTTCCTACACTCCCTGCAGGTGTGATGAACTTGAATACAATGTTTCAGGAAGAATTGTAGGGGCAGTTCTTACTTCCCTATTCAGTCTAATATTAAGCCCCTTTTCTCAGTACATTTTGTATAGTTTATTAGTTGAAATGCCATCTATTCTTCTAAAAGCCTCCACTGCTTTCAATAGAGCGCTAAACAATTATTTTCTTGTCAATCTATTCTGACTTTGAATCCACTGGCTATTTACTATTCTCTCTCAATGAAATTTCTTTTTCTCATTCACCCAAGGCACTCAACTGTGAAATCATATCCAACACCTATGAAAGAGGGTGCCCTATCTCTCCAATTAGTAGAGTCAAAATTAGGTACTTATAAGCAGGGGGGGGGGCTCATATTTGATATGACATTTTCATGAGAAACTGCTAAGGCATCTCTCATCATGATAGCAACTTTCATTACTTCCTCCTTTAATTTTCTCATACAGTCCCTAAGTGAGTACCAGGGTCTTTTTCCATTAGGTCACGTAGAGTCAGTGGGATATATGTTATTGCATCAATTAGCATCTAAAGTCAACAGATTAGTTCCAGTGTTACCTCCTTGCATATGATAATCCCTAAAATCTTACTGTATGAAAGAATTCTGACTAATGCCTATAAATTTCATGCAACCCATGCTATCTATCAATACTCGTCCATCCCCTTCATCTCTAATTCTCACCATCCAAGACACTCACCATTTTCCCATTCTTTAGGTGAATCAACTTAGTAAATCAGTGACCTCCTATTGAGTAAAATCCTCAATTATTTCCCTAAACATGGTGTGGCCCCATAGTTCTCCTGCTTTCCTATTATGGGATGAAATTCTGCCTGAGAAGACTCATCTAACAGTTAATTTTCCTCCCACACATTCTTCTGGCAGTCATCCTCATGGTAACTAGCCTCAGCCTGTGCCAGAGCTACATGCACATTCCTTTTGCTAATTTTTTTTTCTTCTTTCTCTTAGCCAACCCCACAACAACTCTCTTTTCTGCTACCTGAATCTTTCCAGCTTGCTCTTCTGAAAGAGAGCCCAAATGCTGTGGCACAGAACATTTCTCATGCAAAGCAGCAAACTTCCTTTCTCTCTGAACTTCCTTCTGCAGCAGTTAGTCTCTATTTTTACATAAAATACAGTGATGTGTTAGTAAAACCTAGTCTCTTCTACACATTCCTTCCAGTTCTTTCCTTGATTTTATTGCTATTCCTTGCAAACATCATTCTAAATCACTAGGTTCTCCCTTCTGTCTCAGTTCCCAGTTTTCCCAGGGTCTGGTGCTTTTAGCCTATTCCCTTGCTAGGGAAGAATAAGCTAAATACTCTTGTCCCAGGATATCCACTTCTTCCTTGAAAATCATTCGGCCTCCAAATAGATCGGATACTTTGTGACTGTTCATGAAGCCAAATGTATCACCAAGGCAATATTCACAGCACCAACAGTGATTATGAATATGCCAGCATAGTACTGAATCACAAAATATAACAGATTCTCCATATGGAAGACAGAAGCAAAACATTTATTCAAACACCAGGAAGCCAAATCCCAGTACTAGAAAACTGAATTCATCATAGCAATAAAGAAATCTATACACAGTAACACCACAGAGAGCAACAGCATCCCAAAGCCTTCCCACAAACACTCACAAGCTTATCAGTCTCCTTGACTGTATCCTCTCTCCTCTTTCTCTTCTAACTGCTCTGACTCCCAGCTTCCTCCAGGCTCTATCCCATCCTTTCTGTTCCACCCATTCAGCAAGCTCATCCCAACACAGGCTTCATGTGATTATATTTGGCCTATTAAGGGGCAGGGAAGATCTTCAAATTACCATTACCATTACAGATACTCACACATGTATATGTTTATGCATATATGTATATATATTTATGGACATGTTGTGTGTATAACTATATATATCTATAGATGCACAGAGAGAGAAGTTAATGGTGTTCTGTATATTTTACTATAGTTCTTTTAAAAATTTAAAATTAGAGTTGATTACACATGTATTTTATATTCTACATTCATATATTTATGATAAAATATCAATGATTTGACAAAATATATCGTTTTAAATTATATTTTAAATTATTTTTAAAAGCTTTTTCTATATATTTATATTATCTCTTTCTCTATGTTTATCTCTAATCCCCCCAGTATTGCTTATGTGAGGAGAATTTTCCAGCTAAAATCCTTTAGAATTTTTTTTTTCCAGTGGAGTGACATCCTCTAGAAGGTCTTTGGTAACTAGCTTGTGGAAGTCAACATTCAAACTACAAATCTCTTGATACAATTTCTGGTTACCTGCTGTATTGACATGGCTTTCTGGTCACTTAAGAGAATAAATGACTCACCCACATGGGCATTGTATCCTTCATACTTGGCAGATATCCCAAGAACAAGGGACTGCATATTGGACCTCCTAAGTGGATGCTTTCTTATTTGGAGATGATGGGGCCCATGTCTACCAGAGCTAAGTGCTTGGAGTATCCTGGTTGAGTATCTTTTCCATGCTATGACTAAGTGAATTTCCTTTTGCTAATTATTGAATGAAATAAATTACCTCATATGATCCAACAAAGAACCTGAATTAAGAGGGTTCTGGCTGGAGTGAGGACAACCTTAACACCTTGGCAAAAAAGATATCCTTGATAAATATTTGTTAAATGGAATTAACTCATGGAAGGGGCAAAGACAGTGTTAAATCTTTGAGGGAACAGCCCGTGGTATCATTTGTTACTAAAATAATGGTAGAGATAGGACTAGACTTTTGATTCCATTGGTAGAGGGAACTCCCTGGCAATCAAATTCCCTCTGCCAAAGCAATGGAGTGTAATAGTATAAAAACCCAAAGAGAAGACAGTATCTAGAGGGGGGAAAATGAGTCAATAATGCCAAATGTAAAATGTGTGTGTTTGTGTGTATGTGTGTGTATCTTTCTATCTATATCTACCTATCTATCTATCTATCTATCTATCTATCTATCTATCTATCTACCTATAAAGAGAGACAGACAGACACACACAGAGAGACAAAGAGAGACAGAGAGCCCTGAGAAAAGAACATCAGATTGTACAACTAAGCAAGAGTTGGTAAATTTGGAAAAAAAAATAAAACAGTTTTAGTAAAGTGATAAGATCAGAATTCAGATTACAAAGTGGTAAGAATTTAGAGAGAAGATTTAGTGAAAGAATCATACATAGAAGAGATTTATTTTTTTCTAAGAGTATGCCTGAGAAAAGCGGAAGTATGTCTTGATAACTTTAGGAGATGGTATGATATAGGGAAGGAACTTTAGGTTTGTTTTAGGATGGTGAGAGTTGGGCACATTTAAATGCAGTAGGGGAAAAGAATAGCAGTGGTAGAATATTGGGGGAGAACATATTAAGGGGAACAAAATTCTAGAAAAGATGGGAGGGGCTGATATCAGGAGTATATAATGGGGTTAAGCTTGGTAAGAAAAGCCAACTCATTGTTAGCATTTGAAGGAAAGGAAGAAAGAGGCATGATTTTAAGGGACTTTGAGATGAATAGAAAAGAAGAGGGAGCTCTCTTCCAATGTCTTCTAGCTTTTCAATAAAGTAACAGGGAAGGTCCTCAACTGAATGGGAAGGTGAAGGTAGGGTGGTATACAAATTTTGACGAGAGAAGAGAAGGTTTGAAATAATATCTGTGAGGAATGTGTTAGGGAATCAATCAGGAAGACCTAAAAATTGCCTTACTTCAATGAGGGCTGAGTGGAAATTAAATACCATGAATTTATAGTGTACCCAGTCAGCACCATTGTGAGACTCCTTCTAGTTTATTTCAGCAGTACATGAGTAGGAATGAAAGAGACAGATGGTGGGAGTAATACAGAAGTGAGATTTAGAAATAGCTCAAGCAGTGAAAGGATAAGGAGGTAAGAGATTAAATAGTAGGCAACAATTTATTGTTGAATTGGTCAAGGTTGTCCTATAATTCTACGGTAATATCTTATGTGATGTTCCTTCTGTCCTATACAATTCTTTATTGATAATATGCTGCAATCTACTAATGCCTGTCATGAATTTCCCCATTGTTCTTTGGGTTGCATTCCATTCTATTTCAAACTGCCTTGTTTATAGAATCACTGGAGGAATAGCGGTATTAAAAAGATAGTTTATTGTTAAAGGGAGAAGCTTGGGGTCATTTAGAGAGCTGTTCAATTTTCTGAATTCCATTCATCTTGGTCTCTTCCTTACATGCAGTTCTGGTGTCAATTCATTGTGTAATCACACTGTCTGCCTAAGTAAGATGGAGGTACTTTTGATTGTACAAGGATGACTAAATGATTGCTTAGGTCATAGTATGGTGATACAGAGCTAGAAAGGATGTCAGAGACTATAGTGTTCTACCCCTACATTTTCTAGAGAGGAAATGGAGGTTCAGGGAGTTTGCCCAAGATATATTAGTGACATCATTTAAACCTAGATCCTCTACTTCTAGAACAAAGCCTCTTTTTCCTATAGCATGCTTTCCTATAGCATGGCTTCTAGCAATCCTGATTCTGTGATTCTGATGACTCAACTCTATGTGCTGTCTATATTTTTTATAGTGTGGCTTATACACATTCTTAAAACACTAGGAAAATATTTGGGCAGAATTCTTTTGAGTGATCATGGATCTGAATTCAGCCATTTTAGAATGTTCTAAGGGCAGCTAGGTGGGCAAATGGATAGAGTATATCCCTGGAATTGCAAAGACTCTTCTTCCTGAGCTCAAATCCAGGCTTAGAAAATTAATAGCAATGTGACCCAGGGCAAGTTATTTAAACCTCTTTGCCTTAGTTTCCTTATCTATAAAGTGAACTACAAAAGGACATGGGATATCACTCCAGTATCTTTTCCAAAAAGCATATAAAAGGGATCACTAAGCATCAGACATGACTGAACAATGATTGAGCAATAGCAACAGAATGTTCAAAGACTTGATACTGTTCAGTGCTTTGCCATCCACAAAGTGGAACATCAGGAGGACCTTACCATCTATAGAAAATCCTCACTCCATTAGGATTTTGCCTTAAGGGAAAAGTAAAGCTCCTTTAATTTAATTAAGTGAGGCAGCAAGATAATATATTAGTAGACAGGGAATCAGGAAGCCCTGTGTTTGAATCTTACCTCAATCATTTACAAGGTATAGGACACTGGGCAAATCACTTAAAATTTCTGTAATTCATTTTTATAGTTTAACACATCTATTAAATGAGAAGGTTACGCTCAGTAGTGTCCAAGACTTTTCAAGAGCTAAATAATCTATGATCCCTTGTTCCTATGCCCCGAATCATCTCTGGAAATAAAGACAAGTCTTTGAAATACACATTTATTAGCTGTGTGACTCTGGACAAGTAACTTAGCTTCTATTTGTCTCTGTTTCTCTATCTATGAGAATAAGGATAATAAAAACACCTACCCTCCACAATTAATGTGAGGATAAAATGAGATTGTCTGTGAAGTGTTTTGCAAATACTAAAGATGTCTCTATTTATCTATGTGTTTTTATAGATATGGAGAGAGAGAGAGAGAGAGAGAGAGAGAGAGAGAGAGAGAGAGAGAGAGAGAGAGAGAGGGAGGGAGGGAAGGAGAGAGAGAAAATGTGTATTCTCACCATTCTATTGGTTTAAAAAAGAAAAGCAACTTGGTGAAGTAACCAAAGGCCTGGATTCAAGGCCAGCAGATAGCATACACGAACTTTGTGACCCTGAGCAAGTCACTTCTCAATGCCATAGTCAACCGTCTATGATTATTAGTTGTAAATCTTTATGTCTATAACTCTCTGTTTCTATAGGAAAAATTTCCTCATTGTTTGTTTCCTATATTAATTAAATTGTATTTCTGGTAAGAAAAAAATAAAACAGCTACAGGTATTTTTATTGGGCAAAAAAGGCACATAAAACAATCTTCAAGGAATCTGTATATCACACAAAGAGAAATGGAGATGTGCATGGTGTGGGTGATCAAGCTGCAATATCTAACAAGTAGTAAACCTTGAAGAAGAACTGTAATAAAATATCATGTGCAGTATGCAATATTAGTGACACTATACTAGGCATTATCACTACAAAAACAGAAGAAAATCCCTGGCTTCAAGGAGCTTACATTTTAATGGGGGAAGACAGAATATATGGGAAAATCATGGCCAGGGAAGCCTTTTGTGGCCTGAAAAGTGACAGATAGTGAAACAAAAAGGTAATTCCATAATATATTTATTCCAGAAGCAATTCTCAGGTCTATTTAATTATTGGGGAGAATTCACTCTGCATAAATTCTGCCTCCTCTAAAAGATTTTTTTCTGTTGCCTCCCCCAACCGCTTACTGCTTTTTCTGAGATTACTTCCAATTTACCCTTTATAAATCCTGTTTGTGTATAATTGCTTTCAGTTTATCTCATCCATTAAATGACACTCATTATATGGAAACCCCTAAGGGCTGTGTTTTTGCCTCATTGTATCCCTGATCCTTAGCACAATTCTGGCACATAGCAAGGGCCAAACACATTTTCTTGACCTGAATTCATGTTTGTTGAAGGGCAAAAAATGCCTAGGATGTAACGGCACATTGTCCCAAGGAGTGCAGAGCTGGGTAATTTAGAGTCTTCCATGCTAATGTCTTTTGGCTCAGTTTGTAGACTGAAGCATCTACAACAGAGAGAGAGTATAAAGTGATTGGGGTGAAAATGAACATATTAAAACACAGAGAGTCACACCTATGTATACATGCATACATATGTATTATACACATATGTATCACATATGTGCGTATATACATATGTGTATACTGTTGTTGTATATAGTTGAGTGATTATGCATATGTCCTTTGTTGTCCAGAACAAAGAATACAAGCTGATTACCTATCTATTGGTCTAGGGATCAAACCATTTGTGTATTATTTCAGTTTAACATGGAGTTAAAATGACTTCGTGCAATTCAGAATCAAAGGACCCTTGAAGATTAAAGAATCATTACTATAAAAAAAGATTTATGGAACATGATGGACTCTTCTTGTCCCAGTGAAACCAGAAGAAAATTAAAATTTAATTTTGTCATGCCAGATTGGATTTGTCATATGAAAATGGATTTTACCTAGTCAGATTGCAAAAAACTGAGTCCTGGGACTGACAGTACTGAATGGGACTGCCACTTAAGAGCTGACTATACTAGACCATGGAACTGCTGATTCCTACCTAAGCCACGTATATTCTTCAACTAGTGCCTCTCATCTTATAAGGGAGATTTTTTTTTAGTGCAATGGTTTCTAATATCTTAGAGTTTTGACTTGAAAATTAATTGACTGGTCTATTAGGTGAAAATAATACTAACGCCAATAGACACTCTCTGCAACACATTTTATCAGAGAGTCTCAAGCAAAATCCTATTATTATCCATGTTAGGCCTGTGTTGTATTGTTTTTACTTCTATTCTCTTCCATGGATGATATTTCAGAAATTTTCCATCCTGCAGCTTCTCTCTCTCTGTATTCATTTGTCCATCACTCTCCACTATCATTCAAGTGACCTTTGTTCAGCTCCTCATTTCTTCTCACTTAAACAACCAGCATAGCTTCTTAACTGTTGTTGCTATTGTTATAATTAAATGTTATTATCCCCTCTTACTCTTTCTCAATAGTTTCATCAATCTCCTTACCTCCATAGTAGGTACCATTTCAACTCCAATTATGGAACCACAATCAAGACAGTTCTTCCAATTTTCTTGTCTCTGCCATGTGTATATCAAATTGCCTTTGCCTTTGCTGACTGACAATGCTACCTATCCCACAAAATTGACTAACCTTCCCTATGCTTTTTGTATTGCACATCAGAACTCAAGGCCCTTGACGTAAAAAGAAAACAAAATAAAAAAGAATAGAAACTGTCTTGCAGGGGTAGAGTCAAGATGGCTGAGTAGAAACAGGCCTTCTGATGGGCTCTGGCTTCCACCATCTCTAATTCCCGTAAAAGGTGACTCTGAACAAACTTTAGAGCTACAGAACCCACAAAATGACAGAGAGAAGCTAACCTCCTGCTGAAGACAGCCCAGCGGGCCAGCAGGAAGGGGCCAGCACCGCACTCTGGGAGCCAGGCCCAGACACAAACAAGCCCAAGGTTTTAGCTTTGGGGTGACCACAGCCAGCCCTCAGCTGGAGGGACTTCAGATCACCAGCAGCTGCAGTAGTTTCCAGAATTAACAACTCATAGAGGCTAAGGACAAAATAAGAGCTCAGTGCAGTGTGAACATTGGGACCTGGGAGTTAGAGAGTGGGTTCTGACTGTGCCCCCTCAGGCATGAAGTGGGTGAGGTGTGGCCAGAGAATGTAGAGGCTTCTGAGAGAGGAGAAAACTAACAGCTCCAGCAGATGAGAAAACCCCAGCAATTTGGGACAAAGCTCCCCACTCTGGTAGCAGGGTTCTACTGTGGCAAAAAGCTCAAAAATCAAATAACTGAGTGGCAACGTGAGCAAATGAGGGAAGCAAGGCAAGCACAGAGGTCAGACTTTGAATTCCTTTTCTGGTGACAAAAAAGGATTGGGGCATGAAACAGGAGGAAGACAGCAAAGTGAGAAGTCCTACACCATAAGCTCGAAAGAAAAGAATAAGTTACTTACAAGCCATAGAGGAGCTTAAGAAGGATTTTGAAAACCAATTAAGAAAAGTGGAGGAGAGGCAGCTAGGTGGTGCAGTGAATAGAGTACCAACCCTGGAGACAGGAGGACCTGAGATCAAATTCAGCCTCAGACACTTAACATAAAAACTAATCTGTGACATTGGGTAAGCCATGCAACCCCATTTGCCCTCGAATAAAGAAAAATAAAAAGGGGGGAGGAAAAATTGGGAAGAGAAATGAGAATAATGCAAGAAAATCATGAAATGAGAGTCAACAGCCTGAGGAAAATAACACCTTAAAAATAGACTTACTCAAATGGAATAAAGAGGCTCAAAAAGGCAATTAGGAGAAGCATGCCTTAAAAAGACAAATTTGCCAGGTGGAAAGAGAATCTCAAAAGCTCACTGAAGAGAAACATTCCTTCAGAATTAAATTGGATCACATGGAAGCTAGTGACTTTATGAGAAAACAAAATACTATTAAACAGATCCAAACAAATGAAAATTTAAATAAATGTGAATTATATCATTGGAAAAAATCACTGACTTGGAAAATAGATCCATGAGAGATAATATAAAAAATATTGGACTACCTGAAAGCCACGGTCCAAAGCAGAATTTAGAAATCATGCTTCAAGGAATGCTCAAGGAAAATTGTCCAGAAGTCTGGACCACTGATCACCTCCTGAGAAAAGATCCAAAAAGAAAACTCCTAGGAGTTTTATATAGCCAAGTTTCAGAGTTCCCAGATTAAGGATAGAATATTACAAGCAGACAGGAAGAAACAATTTGAATACTTTGGAAACACAATCAGGATAACACAGGATATTGCAGCTTCTACACTGAGGGATAGAGGGCCCTGGAATATGATATACTCGAGGTTAAAGGA
Organism: Gymnobelideus leadbeateri; assembly: GCA_011680675.1. NCBI lineage: Eukaryota > Metazoa > Chordata > Mammalia > Diprotodontia > Petauridae > Gymnobelideus > Gymnobelideus leadbeateri. Next base: position 96,367 of record WOXC01002290.1, read on the forward strand.
GCTGGGATTAAAACCAAAGATCACTTACCAGCAAAACTGAGCATCATGTTTCAGGGTAAAGTATGGTCATTAACTGGAAAAGAGGACTTTCAAGCATTCTTGAAGAAAAAAAAACAGAATTGCATAGAAAAGTTGACATTCAGATACAAGAAGCAAGAGAAACATGAGAAGGTAAATAGGGAAAAGAAATCACAATGAACTTATCAAAGTTGAACTTCTGGGGGCATAGAGCCAAGATGGCAGAGTAGAAATAGCACCTCCATGGAGCTCCAGCACACACCACTTAAAAAGTATGTAAAAGAAGACTCTGAACAACCTCTGGAGCCCCAGAACCCACAAAACAACACAGAGAAGCTAACCTCCTGCTGAGAATAGCCTGGCTGCCCGGCAGGGAGCAGCCACTACAGCAATCTGGGAGCCAAGCCCAGGCCTGCATAAGTCAAAGATTTTAGCCTGAATGCAGCTGGTCCAGAAGCCAGGTGGAGGGACCCCAAAATACCAGCAGTTGTGGTGTTTCAAGAATTACCAACATATATGGTCTAGGACAAAGTGAGAGATCAGTGGCCTACGAACGTTAAAACCAGTAATTGTGAGTGCCTCAGCTTCTTTCCCTGATGGAGAGAAGCCACTGAGGACTCATAGCACAGCCTCCATTTTGCAGCTTCAGTTGGAATTTCAACTCATGGCCTACAGGCAGTTGAAGAGACCGCAACGTTTGGGACGGATGCTCCTCTGTCTGGAGGCAGAGTCCTACTGTGGCAACAACCCCAAAAGTCAAGTAATTAAGTGACAACATAACTAGGCAAAGGAAACAAAATAAACAGAATAATGCAACATTAGACTCCTATTTTAGGGGCAAAGAAGATCAAAGCTTGGAACAGGAGGAGGATTGGGAGGTCAGAACTCCTGCACCAAAAGCCACAAATAAAATACGAGCTGGTTACAGGCCATAGAGGACCTTAAGAAGGTTTAAAAAAAAAAAACAAATAAAAGAAGGGGAGGAACAATTGGTAAGAGAAATGAGAAGGATGCAGGAAAAGTATGAAATGAGAGTCAGCTGCCTGACTGAGGAAGATAATTCCTTAAAAAATAGACTAACTCAAATGCAAAAGAAGCTCAAAAAGGAAATGAGGAAAAGAATGCCTTAAAAAGCCAAATTTGCCAGATGGAAAAAGAATCTCAAAAGCTCACTGAGGAGAATCATTCCTTCAGAATTAGACTGGAGCAAATGGAAGCTAGTGACTTTATGAGGAATGAAGATGCTGTTAAACAGATCCAAGATATTGAAAGAATAGGAGGCAATGTGAAATATCTCATGGGAAAAACCACCTACCTAGAAAATAGATCTAGGAGTGATAATTTAAAAAAAAATTATTGGACTACCTGAAAGCCATGATCAAAGAAAGAATCTAGGAATCATCCTTCAAGAAATTCTCAAGGAAAATTGCCCTGATTTTTTGGACTCAGAGGGTGAAAAAGAGGTTGAAAGAATCCATCAATCACTTCCTGAAAAAGAACCCAAAAAGAAAACTCTTAGGAATATTATAGCCAGGTTCCAGAATTTCCAGTTCAAGGAGAAAATACTCCAAGCAGCCAGGAAGAAATAATTTGCATATTGTGGAAACACAATCAGAATAGTTCAAGACCTGGCAGCTTCTATACTGGGGGATTGCAGGGCATGGAATATGATATTACAGAGGGCAAAAGAGCTGGGATTAAAACCAAGAATCACATACCTAGCAAAACTGAGTATTTTGTTTCAGGGAAAAATATGGTCATTCAGTGGAATAGAGGACTTTCAAGCATTCTTGAGGAAAAAAGCAGAGTTGAATAGAACATTTGACTTTCAGACACAAGAAGCAAGAGATGCTTGAGAAGTTAAACCGGGAAAAGAAATCAAAAGGAATTTATCAAAGTTGAACTATTTACATTCCTACATGGAAAAACAATAACTGTGACTGATGAAACCTTTCTCAGTATTAAAATAAGTGAAGAAGGGTATATGAGCATATGAATACATATGTAAATGTGTGTATATATGTTGACAGGTATACATGGATAGAGGACACAGGTTGAATTTTGTGCGAAGGGATGGTACTTAATGGGTGAAGCTAAGAGGTGAGAGAGGAATGTGGCAAGAGGAGATGGGGAGAGATGGGGGTGTAAACTATCTCATGTAAAAGAGGCAAGGAGAAGTGGTTGCAAGGGAGAGGAAAAACAGGAAAACAAATAGGTAAAACCATATTCTCATTGCATTTGGCTCAGGGAGAGAATGACATACATATTAAATGGGATATCTCACCCTGCAGGAGAGTAGGGGGGAGGGACATGAGAGGGAGGATGATGGAGGGAGGGCATTCTGTGGGGAGGGGAGGTTGGAGGCATCCACTTTTGAAGAGGGACTGGATCAAAGTAGAGAATGGAACTAGTGAGTGGTGGGATAGAATGGAGGGAAATACAGTCAGTCTTTCACAATATATCCACTATGGCAATGTTTTGTATAGTTATAAATGCACAACCTATATTGAATTGCTTTTCCTCCCAGTAAGGGTGAGTGATTAGGGAGGTAGTGAAAGAATCTGGGATTCAAAGTTTTAAAATAAAATGTTAATATATATATATATATATATATAATTTTTACTTTACTTGTAACTGTGAGATAAGATATACAAGCACAGGGGCATAAAGATCCACTGTGTTCTACTGGAAAGTTGGAGGGGTGATGCAGAAAGATATGTGAGATAGCAGATTAGGGGAGGGGATATTCAGTGGGTCACTGTTTTGGGGTGGTGGGTAGCAGAAAAACAGGAAGAAAATTTGAAACTTAAAATCTTGTGGAAATGAATGATGTGAACTAAAAAATAGAAAAGACTAAAAAAAAAGAAACTGTCTTGCCCTTTTGTTTATATCCTCAAATTTTGCTTGATTTTGCACATTTATTATAAAGATTTCCTTTTCTTTTCCCTCTCCCGATTTTGGAGGGTAAGAAGGAAAAGGTGATAGCTAAGGATCACCACCAAAAAAAAGTGAAGGAAAAAGCAATGTTGAAGTGTTTTGTTTTGTTTTTAATGCACAGAGAAGAAGATAAGGTAGTTCTGAAGAAATCGCAAACAGGATACTATTTTAATCATGTTCCGTTAATAATTTTTAATTGTATTTAAATATGATATTTTTCAATATATTTCCACATAAAAGTAATTTCCCCCTCTTTGGAACACTCCTGATATTTTGTTTTATCTTTCATTTAACAATTATCATATGTATTTTAGTTATTTATCTATGACTTTTTTTTTGTCCTTTTGCAACAGTGAGAACATCACTACAGTCAAAATACCTAAAAGAATCTCAAAGAACATTAGCCAATAAAGTAAGGCCATGTGTTTTTTCTAAGAATTATGTCATTTGTGGAAATCTATTTGTATAAAGTAACAGAGGACTGATATTCAGTGTCTTATTTCTTCAGGGAGATTTGCAAACAATAGCCACAAACTGGGACCTGGGATTTAAGACATGAGACCAATCACAGTCAAGCTAAGGAAGCAGACTCAGGTAAAAGCCAGTACCATGCTATATGTCTGGCATTTTATTTTCTGTTTGTCAGTATTATATGCCAGATTTTATTTCTATGAGTAATTTAAGGTTCACAGAGCTCTTTTCTTATAATTGTACTGCAAGGCATATATTGCAATTATATTCAGATATATTTATATAAATATATATATATATATATACACACACATGTTTATACATATATATATATATACATATATGTATATATATATATAAATGCATATGTAGGGGTACATCCTCAAATATACACACATATCATATATATATACATAATGTGCTTATATTTTGTACACTATATATAAACATGTGCCGTTATGCATTTTGTAAGCACATACCCACATGTACGCAAACACGCATACACACAGTGCCCAATTACAATATAGACATAGCATACATGCACTGATGCATGCATATCATGATTGTACACATGTGTACACACATATACATGCATACTTGCATTGTATTATGTCATAGTGAGGCACCCGGCTCTCACTCTTACTATGGTGTACAAGCTTTGATGCTATTTTTATGACATAAATCTTTATTAGTATAGAGGTGGGGAGAAGCAAATCTATACATGTCTTCCTTCTAAATTATGTCTGAACTCCCTCTGATAATTGGATGTCTCTTTTACCTGTCCTATCTGTGGATATCATGTATACATTTTTTAATACCTTTTGTATCCCTGCACTAGAATATAAACTCTTTGAGGGCAGAGGGTGTGTTGTTTTTGTCTGTTTTACTAGCATAGTAACTGGCACATAAGATACCCTTAAAAATGCATGTTGCTTTATTGATTGAGCATTGCCCTGTCAAAAGACTCTCCCAATTCTTATAGTATCTTACTTATAGTATCTTACTTAAATAATGTTTTTTTTTATTTTAAATGACTAAATTTAGAATTGTCTGAAAAAAAAAAAACATTTAAAATCTGATTAAATTTTCCTGCTAGACTGTAGTAATTTCAGTCCAGATGTGTAGTATCCTCAAACCATCTTTTCTCTTATGATTTATGCTGACACTTCATACAACTGAGGTGGAAAAGGGAACTACATTCAATTTAACATTCAACTGTGAGGATTTCTGGTTAAGATGCTAAAGTAAAAAGTCATAGAGGAGACCAGTTCTCCCATATAGGCCCAGATAATTATCTAAAAGTTTCCCAAATAGGGTTATGATTAAGAAAACTAAAAAAAAAAATGAAAGCAAACTCCTCTATCCAATTGAGAACTGCACAAAAAAGACAACCAGGGGACTGCTGCTGTTGGGAAAATAGTCAAACTTGGGAAACTACCTCAAAGCATAGTGTAGTCACTTTGGAACTACAAATGGAGGGTTCATTTTTCTCCTCCCAGTTTTACTTCAAAGCAGCTTGACATATCCTTTAATTGGTTCTTTTTGGTCATGACGGTACTTCTAATTATCTTCAGATTTGAATTTCATCACTCAGCCCTCTCCTTCCTGCTGGCCTACAGGTGAAAGAAAGATGAGTCAGAGATTTCCCTTCCCTCCCCTGACCGGGCCCTACATGAAAATGGATTCTTAGAAGTCATAAGTCTTTGAGAGACCTGGAAAGCAAGCTGTATCACCCCACCCTACCCCTACCCCCATTACTGCAAAGTATTAAAGTACTGGGGCAGTTACAAAGGTAAAAAGTGGCAACTGCAAATAGAATTAGAAAAGACTCACTGGGGGTGGCTAGGTGGCGCAGTGAGTAAGAGCACCGGCCTCGGAGTTGGGATGACTCGAGATCAAATCCGGCCTCAGAAAATGAGCACCCACGCATAAATAATGACTAGTCGTGTAACCTTGAGCAAGTTACTTAACCCCAATTGCTAAAAAAAAAAAAAAA